>JABSTQ010003842.1:0-20748 GCA_013358835.2 Ixodes persulcatus
GCCTCTCGCCACAACACGCAGACCTTTGCAAGGAAAAAAGTTGATTGAAATTTGAAGGTTCACATTTTTTAAAGCGCGAAAGGTGTAGAACAAATGTCCGTATGTATGTAAGTGAAGTCCAGAAAGCAGCTCTCACGCATGACGACAAGAATATTTCTACGCTCGTCCCGCCGGCCCAGACAGTGTCCGCGGAGGACAAATATAGATTCGCACCGAACCTTGTATTCTGAGGTCATCCAGCGAAACAGCGACCGGAGCAGCGAATAAAAAATTTTTTGTTTTAGCCTTTTCACTTTGGTGAAGAAGGAAGACCAGCGAAGCTGTACTATGGCGGTAATGAAGTAATGGCCGGCCGCTAGTCGGCAAGCCAGAGTGGAAAGGCGAGAAAGGTTGCGCCATCTATGAGCGACGGCAGCAAGCGGACAACCGGCAAACACAACACTCTGGACAGCTACCGCCATCTATGAGCGACGGCGGCAACCAGAGTTTTGTGTCGACATTTCTTTGTGGGGGACAAGATCCTGGGGAAATTAGCCCTTAACAGCTCTGCTGTAAAATTACGAATCTACAGAGACCCACTTACCTTTCTCTATTCTGATGATGACAACCATGAAAATGCAAGCTTCATGCAGCGAGCTCGCATTTGACAGCATGCTTTGAGGCGATTTTGTTTTCGTGTCTGGTTTGTTTATGAGCGCCGAATGCGGAGATCTAGAGAACTGACCTGGCTCGCTTTTTCTGCTGGACAACCGAGCGTTTAAACAGGCCGGAGCAGAGCGCGCGAAAAATCTCGATGGCCATGGTGAGAGCATGACCTCCAAGATTTGATGTGTGTGATGTGCAAGCACGCAATCATGCAGGTGAGGACGCTGTGTTGCAGAGCGCGCGGCCATCAGACGGTTGACAGAGGCCTGGCGGTCGCAGCAGCGATGCTTTATTAGGCGTGAAAATGGTCGTATCGTTCGTTTGTTTTTGCCTGCTAGGTTGAGAGAAGAATAAGATTCATCCTATATCACACCCTTGGGAAAAAGCATGACTTGCGCGAGCGGCAGAAGATTATAATCACAGCGTACATGCCGTTTGGGAGCGGTTAGCTACTTACACAGACTCGCGTCTTTTCTTTTTTTTTCTTTTCGTTTTGCTGTTATAGAAAAATAATTCTTTATCTCACCTTACATACCAGCATTAAGAAAGCGAAGTTTGAGTATGATATGATATCGATTCTTTCCTTTCCTAGTGTAAAGGTCTCTTTTAATTATTTTTTTTTTGGCAGCTGTACATTTTGCAGACCTTTAAATACATAGTTTTTGTTCTCGTGGTAATACATCTTTTTTGTGTAGCATGGATTATTGAAAGCGAACTTCTGCATTCACAGTCAAAACTTATAGACCAGAAAATGCCTGAATTGTTTTTTTATCTAGTGAGCATGCATCATATAAAAATAAACATGAATACTGGCAAGATAAATTGAGCAACATCAACTGCTGTCTTTATCAAAGAGCAATGCCACTTGGAAACATTTGCATTCTTTGACATATGTTAGAGGTCACACAGTCTTGTTTAATTTCCTTTTCGGGGCGAAGCTCCTTAGGGTCTATCCTTGTCCATCCGTCCGTCCGTCCGTCTGTCCGTGCCCGTGCTCACATCGATTGCCATCCCATCTGTCTTCTTGAAAAAAAGAAGAAATGTTTGCGCAGTCAACAGGATTCGAACCTGTGCGGGGAGACCCCAATGGATTTCTAGTCCATCGCCTTAACCACTCGGCCACGACTGCGGGGTGAGTAGGGGGCTCTGAGATGTGGTAGTAACTCAAGAGCTGGGGATGTCATGGATGAAACGTTGCATGTAGCCGCTCAACGTCTATACAGGAGAGGGCGCTGCAGTCAAATGCGTATATATTTGCGTTAAACTTTGCATGCATTGGCTCAACGTTTATACACGAGAGGGCGCTGCGGTCAAATGCTCAAATGCGTATATAACCCCGTTCCATACCACACATTCTCTTTCTGACATGAACCGTTAACTTAAGCGGTGGAGATGCGTTCCCACGGCTTCTAGCGGATCCAAGCTGATCCGCTAGAAGAACCACTGGCTCTGCATTTCACCGACCATAAAGCAGTAATAATGAAGTCAAAACGCAACCCGGAACTCAGCACTACCTATGAGCAATAAAAAAAATCAGCACCATCAGCACTACCTATGAATAGGGTGTGTACTTTCCGGTGTTTATATGTGGGGAAAATCGGCGGATGTTTTTCGGTGTTTATTTATTTCCGAAACACCGGTGTATTTCGGTGGAGCGTCTCACGACGAGGCTAAAATCGGTGATTATCGGTGGAAAAAAATGCGATTGATCACAGACAGAGAGCTCCAATTTTATTCCCATATTTCATACACTTATTCTCGAGGAAGCATCTATTTCTCACGCTTGGTTATTATAGTAGATGCAAGCATACTTCGAGAGGCTTGCATCTGTCATGGCAGCACGTTCCTAGCGGTTCACAACCCGCAATTTTGAAAACGCACGCTCCACATTTGCGCTCGACACAGGAAATCCCAAAATGTCCAGCGAGATTTGGGGCAGTAGTGGCCAGTCAGGTAAATAAAGTTTCCAAAATAACACTGGATCAACGGTGCTAGTCACAGCCTACTGGCGGTAACAAAGAAACTCTGATTCTAGGTCACCCAGCTTCCGCTCGTCTCGGAGGACCAGCCGATAGATACTTTCATAAGGCACAAATCCCTCTGGCAGCTCCACTTTAATGCACCGATTAACAATTTGCACGCGGAACCAGAACGACGATTCATCCATGAAATTTATGTCATCAGAGATGTTTCGGGAAACAGTCCTAAACCACTTGCTTTGAATCATCTGATAGTAGGCAGAGAAGGAATCAACAAGCTTTAACGTCTCACGTTGAGGAAACCCGCAGACGCGGGACGGACGCGCCTTCTCAAACACGTCTGCAATTTTTTTTACAGAACGGTCCTTTTTTATGCAGCGAAAAACCCCCACGCCAACAAAACCCTTTTTCCGTTTCCCCAAAACAAAAACCCATGGAAACTAAACAGATAACAATGAACACATCTCAGTTTTCAAAGGTCAGTAGCCCTGTACGATACGGATGTTGGCAGTGTCTTCCAGGAACCAGAGCAACCTCTGAATACATGGCTTGCACCGACATCCCTTGGCCAGACACAATGGGGAAAGGACACGTGAGAGCGTACCCCCCACCGCGTGAATTTTTCCACAAAAGGGGGCCATGGGAGACACAATGGCGGAAAGGCGTGTGAGAGCTTAGCTTCCACTGCGTTAACTAGACGCTTTTGACCCCCAGAAAGGAGGGCGGACTGACGCCACGTGCAAGCCATGTATAGACACTCGAAGAATGCAGGATCCACGAGATAACACGTTTGACGAACCTCTACGGGGAAAGGGTTTCGCTAGGTAGGTTTTCTTCGACCGGTGTTTTTCGGTTTTAACCAGGGCGAAAATATCCAACCACCGGTGTTTTTCGGTTTTAACCGATTTTGTATTTTCGTCACCGACGGATGTTTATCGGTGTTTTTCGGTTAAAACTGGAAAATACACACCCTACCTATGAACAATAAAATCAGTATCATCAGCACCACTAGAGCTTCGCCCCAATCAACATCGTACGTGGAGATGCGGTCATTTTTTTCCTTCCTTTTCATCAGTTTTTTTCTTCTCCCTTTTAATCAGGCGATCCCATTCCGAGAAACAGGAAGCCGTTGCTCGGCGCCCGAAACAAGGAGTGTTTCTCGTTGCATGTGTTGTAACCCATCGGTAAATATTGAATAGGTTGAGTCATTCAAAACGCTTGGCGTTGTGTTTTCACAAAACATGTCATGGGACCATCATATTGAGTATTTAAAAAATAAATTAGCAAAGGTTGTAGGTCTGGTGTATCGGAATCGATATATATTTCCGAGGTCGGTTAAATTATTACTGTATAAATCTCTTTTTTTGTTTGCTGATTTAAATTACTGCCACCTGGTTTGGGGTACTACCACGGCAACAAATCTTAAGATGATACATTTACTCCAAAAACGAATATTACGTACAATTGCTAATGTGCCGTTCTGCTCGCATACAGAAAACCTGTTCAGAATGTATAATATATTAAGAGGATATCTCAGTAGAATTTCATCTCCGATAGGAACTTTTCCGAAATCCAGATGGCGCTGGGGGGGGGGGAGGGGGGGGGGGAGCCTTTCTACACACCTGCTTACGCGATATAGTGCTATTTCCAAACAAAAATAAGGAAAAAGCTTGTCTTTTTGTTCCGGTTATCAGCGGACGGCTTGACCCTGAAAGCGCCCCACAACCCACCCATCCCGTCACCCCGCCCTGCAAGCTCCGAGAATGGCTTTTTTTTTTCATTTTTATGCAGTTTAGAAAGAGGATAGCAGTGAGGGTTGTGGGCCTCCAAGCCCATCGCGAAGGAGGCTCTTTGTCCCATTCTTACCGGATCAGGAAGAAAAAAAAAAAAAAAAAAAAACGCGGTTACAGAACGCCTTATTTCGCTGCCCGGTTTTACTTCGGAAAAAGATTTGGATCGGTTTTTCGGTTATTCCGTGTTCCGAGATTTTTCGCACGATACGATTTCCAAATTGCATGTCGATTGTTGATATCGTCAGTACAAGAGCGAAATATGCCATACATTTCTTTCGTGGTGTTGTGTCAAAAATTAAAATGTTGCGAAAGCGTTGCGTCCTAATAGCGGCCCCTCAGAGCCTACTTTTCATTCCTGCGAAGCAGTGCTTTGAAAAATAAAGCTACTCACTCTAAAAAGTGTCTAATCTCCTTGTGAGAAAAAAGATACGAAATTAACCATTTCGCGATGCAATCAACAGCCATTAGAGTCCCAGCTTTTTTTTTTTCTTTTTTTCCAGGGCACCGGATTTCGTTTTATTTCAAAGGTCACCCTGATTTCTAAATAGGTGTACGATTTCTAAATTGCACGGAAGCAGAACTATAAGTTGTATTGTCAGAATGCCAAAAAATCAATTACCACAAGTTTAGATAGTGTTGCGTCTTATATACGTACTGATCAAAGCGTAGTTCCTTTGTCAAAAAGCTATGAAAAAAAAAAGAAAGGTTTTAACTAACTTTTATACTTACATGTTCCGATTAATCACTTCACAAAGCTGAATTGCCACTAAGGCCCCGGCATCTTTTACCGAGAACCTCATTTGTTGTTGTTTTGTTTTGTTCGCCCGGACGAGACACCGCCTCCGCAAAACACTCAAATAGGTAAACGCTGAGGCACCAAGTAACCGCGTCAAGGTGCTCTGGGCGCTTTTTGGGTCATGTGATTGTCTTTCTTACGAGATCAGAAGTAAATAACGTTTTTTTTTTTGTTTTTAAGAAGTGAGCCAATTTCATGTTAAGCGAAACTGAGATAAAGTGGAATGTTTGAGTATCAGTAAAGCTATGAGCCATGTACCGCGGTCACCTCCGGAGTGTTTTTTTTTTTTTTCTCGCATAATATTAGATCGATGCACCGACAGATATAGTCCGATTTTCAGCAAAAAGTAGCTGAGTTTCTGTTTCTGGCTTGTTTCGGGCCGGCTCCCTCTTTGCGCTGGAGATAACACTAATTAAACTTGAGGAAGAAGACGAGGAAGGACGGTTGTCTGCCCTTTCTCGTTTTCTTCCATCCTATACCAACCCGATTGTTCTGTCCTTACGGATAACCTTAAGGCCCGTTCACACTCTTGCGACCTCTTAAATCTTGGTTCCTTGCGACCTGTTAAACCTCTTGAAAGGAGAGGACACAGTGGCGATCACCGCATAGATGGCGCCATCTATGCGGTGATCATGGAACTGCATTTCACAAGAGCGACGGTTTTGCGGCATTTCCGAGTTTGAATGTGCGTAATACCTATGAGAAAGCCTCGTTTATAACGTTTCCAAAAGTTTTTCGAGCCAAGAAAGAAAGGATAATGCGCGGGAGAAATAGAAAATATGCCGAACTGTCACGTTTACACTGCAACCCGATAGATGGCGCCACTGTGTCCTCTCGTTTCAAGAGGTTTAACAGGTTGCAAGGAACCAAGATTTAAGAGGTCGCAAGAGTGTGAACGGGCCTTTACAAGCTAGCTAGCAAGGTTATTTTCCCAGCCGGCGGCGGGAAACAGCCGCGTTACTTCACTTGCCATGCCACTTTTTCACGCAGAGCCAGCAGGCCGAAGAAAAAACATTCATTCACCATGGAGAGCGCGCACACTGTTGCCCGAGGCGCACAGAGTTGTCACACTTTTGAAAGGGGTCTATTGGAGGGGGTCCACTCGCTTGTGGCTTGGGTAGGCGTCATTGTATTGCGTTCCGAGGAGTAAGGACCTTCTTTGTGTTTTGCCGGTTTGTCTTTAGGGAGAAAAACAAAAACAAAAAAAGGGAGGGGGGGGGGGGGCTCCAAATCTGCGCCTGAGTTGTCGTCAAGCAAAGCAATAATCAAAAAAAAAAAAAAAACTCGAGAAACGCGTAGGGATTCAGGACATTTAATCGAACGCCGTTTCATCGAAAAAGTGGTCGTTCCGTACCGAAACTTTCAATTGCAACAATTGGCCGGTATTTTTAAACAAAAAGTCCTAATTGCGAAAAAAAACTAACAAAAACGTTGCTAACAAAAAAAAAAAATATTTAATCGGGGTTGGTGGAGGGAGGAGGTGGTGGAAACCCCGAATCTATCCGGTTGGTTACAACTCCAGGCGGGTCCTCCGTCGTGCCATCTGAGCGTCTTTCGTACGAGAGGGCAATGAGAAATTACTTCTTGGTTTGCAAGATTCAATGGTTTCAAAGAAAGAATAAATTTTCAAATATTATAGGAGGTATTCACTGGCCGCCATATTTGAGGTCACTGTTTAGAGCGCATGCTCAGAACGAGCTCGCATTAATAGGCTGCCAAGACCGGCAATCTTGGTGGTGCGGAATGCACGTGGCGAAAGAACTGTGGAAGCTCGCCGTCAGCACGCGCTCCGCAGCCGAGCACACAGCTATGGCCGCCAGTGAATACTCCCTATTGGCAGAAACTTATGATGCATTCAATGAAACGGCGTTTGGTGAAATGTCCGGTCCCAGGTGCGGTTGATCTTCTAGGGCGCAACAGAACCTCAGATGCCTCGCTTTCTGAAAATATGATGACTGAAAACCGGCATCGTCTTTCAGGCACGTGCAATCTTTTTGCGGTTCCGATATAAAAAGAAAAAAGGCGCAGGTCGATGCCAAAATCGCGAATCTCGGAAAAAAGCTAATAGAAGACAATCTCACCACAAAACCGACCGACGCAAAGAAAAGCTCACCGGCCTCTTGATGAATGCGGTGGAAACTCACCTACGATTTTCGTTTTCGGAAATGGCATTCTTTTAATATATGAATAATAGCAACAATCTTTTCCGTATTTGTTTTTTTGTAGCAACTTATGATTTCTGGTGCGGATGGGTCTTGACACAATTTGGGGAATCCCGGAGAAAAGCTCACCGGAGAAAAGCTCACCGGAGAAAAGCTCACCGGAGAAAAGCTCACCGCAAAACCGGCGGATGCGGAGAAAAGCTCACCGGCCATTGAGCGTATGCAATGAAAAGCTCACCGATTTTTTTTTCTTCTTTTTATATAGAGGCTGTTGGATCACGCGTAACATATGTCAATTTATTATCATTAAAAATCGACGGGTTTGTAAAAAAGAAAATGACCTTTTTGTAATATTTGTTAAGCTTATTGGGTATATTGCTCACAAATCAATAATTGCGGGTGAGTGTTTTCTGTAGCTTACTCTCTAAGCAACGAAAGCCTGAGAACTTTATGAACTTGAGGAACAGGAAAAAGTTCGAAAACTTAATAATGTCTGCCTAAAACCTAAAAATCCAAACTGTAAATGCCGAAAATCTGAAAGTGCATGCGCAACAACGCGGTGCTTGAAATTCTCTTTGAAGTTTTTGTCAACCTTTGAAAACAAGATAAAACAGTCAGTAGGATATCAATTTTTCCTTCTTCCACGGACATGCACGTTTTTTTAGCCGTTCGTGCTGGTGTTTCCACAGGTTCCCTTTGTGTGATAGTGCCCTTCTATGGCGAGCCACTGACGACCTTCAGAGCTGCACACTGGCACCGTTTTTATTCGTGACCTAAATTAAGAGGTGGTCCTCTGTAAGGTAGCAGATAGGGCGAGTTGGTGAACGTCATGCCTGATGAAAACCGCTCAAACGACGACTACGGAGTGAAGACAACAAACACGACAGGACGAAGCTGTTCTCGCAACTAAAGTTTTGTTAGTGAAATTAACAAAAAGAAAACAGCGTGGCCGACACTGATACATCAACAATCACCTTCTTATCTATCAGGCACTACACAATATTTGGAGCTGAAATGGTTCACACACCGTTATTCATATTAGCTCGCAAAGAACAAATTACTTCTGACAGAGCTACTGACAGCGCACTGTCAGCTGTGAATAAAGCGTTGTCTTTTTTTACCGGTGTACGATGTTCTGATTTTATACTTGTGGCTTCATTAATTTACAGAATGGGTGATTACAAATTTCTGAGGAATTAGTAAATATGCCCGATGAACTTCAAGAATATTACAAAAAAGGAGGACATATTTTTATTGAAGTGACGAATGCGAATTGTGTTAAATTGCCACGTTTGACGCAGAATCCTCTAAATTAAAAAAAAAAAAAAAACATCGGTGAGCTTTTCTCCGCATCCGCTCAAAGGGCGGTGGGCTTTTCTCCGCATCTGCCGGTTTTGAGGTGAGCTTTTCTCCTGTGAGCTTATCTCCGGTGAGCTTTTCTCCGGTGAGCTTTTCTCCGGTGAACTTTTCTCCGCCGCCCCAATTTGGGGGCTCTCTGTGGTCGTCGGGTGCAATGACAACGTATCTTCGTTATAGAACTCAATGTTGAGGCAATGTCTTAATAGAAAAAAATACGTGTCTATCACTTTGTTAATTGTTCCTATCCTGCATAACTGTGGACCTCTGCTTTTTCGTTACTATTGGTGTCTGTAATATACAAATTTTGTATATATCGCCTTTTGTGTTCCCCACGGGGCCCCCAGAGTAGAGCCGCAAATACTAAATTTAAAAGCTTGATCGTATAATGCTTGCGTGGATTTATCTCAGCATCTGTCAGTTTTGCGGTGAGCTTTTCTCCCGTGATCTTCTCGGTGTTGCGCTGTTCTCCGGCGGAGAAAAGCTCAAAGAAATCCGGCGGATGCGGAGAAGAGCTCACCACACTTTTGATGCATGCGAAGAAAACCTCACCTTTACAAACCGATCTACCATTATTTCTTCGCAGCTCTCGATATTTTATCGAACTCTGTTCCATCAAATATATTTGTTTCAACGCCATTTATTTGAACCCAATTTCATCGAAGCCATTTAGTATAGAACGCTGTTTTATGGAACATCATGGTTTCTGGCCAGATCGTTTCTCGTTTTTGTAAATAGTGTTTTTTCTTTGCATCCAAAGGATAAATATATTGTCACGAATGAAAACTGATGAGGCGGTGAATAAATTTAGAAACTAAACCTTTAATAGGGTGAACAAAATAGAAGGTTAGCGTCGCAGGCGTCGATGTCGGTGAAACAGCAGGATCGAGACTGACTGCGGCTCGCCACGCGGAGCCCCTTATGTACACGCATGGGCTTCTGGAGCAATCGGCATAGAAGGTTCGGCAGTAGAAGCAGCTAACCTCGAATAAGCAACAGGATTCTAGAACTTACCAGAAGGCGACATTATAGAAACAATAAAAAAGTGTATCCGTTACCAGGGATCGAACCTGGGCAATTTGCGTCGAAGGTAAGCACGGTAACCGTTAGACCACGGGCGCGCTGCCTACCTGGCCAGCTGCGCACGCGGGAATATGTTCCGTTTTGCTTTTGCTTCGTAATAAACAATGACCTCTTTCGGTGATGTGGCCTAAGACGGACTTGATACTTTTTGGGAGGTCAGGGGTTGTCGGGTGCCGACACGGGCGGCGGAGAAAAGCTCACCGGAGAAAAGCTCACCGGAGATAAGCTCACCGGAGAAAAGCTCACCGGAGAAAAGCTCACCGCAAAACTGGCAGATGCGGAGAAAAGCTCACCTGCCTTTGAGCGGATGCGGAGAAAAGCTCACAAATTTTTTTAACTTAGCGGATTCTGCATCAAACGTGGCAATTTAACACAATTCGCATTCGTCACTTCAATAAAAATATGTTTTCTTTTTTGTAATATTCTTGAAGTTCATTTTGCATATTTACTAATTCCTCAGAAATTAGTAATCACCCATTCTGTATAATAATTAGGCCGCTAGTATAAAATAAGAACATCGTACACTGGTAAAAAAAGGCAACAATTTATTGACAGCTGACAGTGCGCCTTGGGTAGCTCTGTCAGATAAAGAGGTTTGTTCTTTGCGAGCTAATATAAATAGCGGTGTGTGAACCGTTTCAACTCCAAATATTTTGTAGTGCCTAATAGATAAGTAGGTGTTTGTTGATTTAATCAGTGTCGGCTACGCTGTTTTCTTTCTGTTAATTTCACTAACAAAACTTTAGTTGCGGGAACAGCCTCGTCCTGTCGGGTTTCTGGTCTTCACTCCGGCGTCGTCGTTTGAGCGGTTTTCATCATGTATAACGTTTACCAACTCGCCCTATTCCCTCATTACTCAAGACTACTTATTATATAGGTCACGAGTAACAACGCTGAGAGTGTGCAGCTCTGAAGGTCACGCGTGGTTCGCAGTAGAAGGGCACTATCGCACAAAGGCAACGCATGGAAACACCAGCACGAACGGCTAGAAAACGTGCATGTCCGCGGAAGAAAGAAGCCTCGATATCCTACTGACTGTTCTATCCTCTTTTCAAAGGTGAACAAAAGCTTCAAAGAGTATTTCAGGCACGGCGTTGTTGCGCATGCACTTTCGAATTTTCGGCATTTACAGTTTTTATTTTTAGGTTTTAGGCAGACATTATAAAGTTTTTGAACTCTTTCCTCTTCTTCAAGTGCATAAAGTTTACAGTTAGGCTTCGTTGCGTAGAAAGTAAGCCATAGAAAACACTCGCCCGCAATTATTAATTTGGGAGCAATATACCCAATAAGCTTAACAAATATTACAAAAAAGGATATTTTCTTTTTTACTAAGCTGACGAATTTTAATGTTAATAAATTGATATAGGTTAGGCATGATCCAAGAGCCTCCATATAAAAAGAAGAAAAAAAATTGGTGAGCTTTTCTCCGCATACGCTCAATGGCCGGTGAGCTTTTCTCCGCATCCGCCGGTTTTGGGGTGAGCTTTTCTCCGGTGAGCTTATCTCCGGTGAGCTTTTCTCCGGTGAGCTTTTCTCCGGTGAGCTTTTCTCCGGGATTCGCCGACACGGAGGTCCACAATTGTTGCTGTTCGTAGTACTCAACTTTGAGGCACTGTACCTGATAACGAAAAAAAAAAAAGAGTTTTCCACTTTTTTAATAGACCGATCTCACAGCCAGTTTCATTACGCCACCGCTGTCGCCATGCGTCGTGGGACCTGTAGTCTTTCTGCACGCGCGACAACCTCGCTGAGGGAGAGCACGAGGCGGCACGAGCTGTCTCGTGCACTGGCACCTGCCTCCTAGGAACTACAGTAATGGCGGCGTCACGCATGCGTGGAACGCTCAGTCAGATCGGTCTATTGTTCGCATTCTGCAAAACTGTGGATTCGTCTGCCTCTTCCCCATTTTTCTTAGAAAGTAAGCTATTTTTCTGGTACTGAGCAAGAACCCCTGGTTTTACAACTATACGGACACGCAAAAAGCGCAGAATGAGCGGTGAGCAAAGTGTGGACGTGAGTTTTAAATATAAACACCGCAGTGGGAACAATGCCGAGAATATAAAATTTTAAATGTTGAATAAATTATTTCGTAAATGAGCTTTTCTCCGCATTTGCTGGTTTTGCGGTGAGCATTTTACCGGCGAGCTTCAATCCGGTGAGCTTTCCAACGCCGCCTTTTCTCCAGTGAGATTTTCTCGGCCGCCCAACAGTGACTGCCCAGTGCCGACCAAGGGCTCATCGCAGCCAAGACGTGCAATAGACGAACACCATAATAAAAGGTGTGCGGGTTCTTGTCTAATACATTCGCCTCTATTTCATAGAATACTGAATCAAGAATGTTTTGGTTCGGGTCAAACGAAGAATCTTCAGCGCGAAACTTTCATAACTTCCAATAGAAACGTGTGACGCGCTACTACCAAAAAGCTTGCTCTGTTTTTAGGTTCACTGAAGAAATTTTCGGAATGTTTGTTTTATTACGGTTTTATTACTTTGCATATCAGCCTCCACAAGCTGATATGCAAAGCGAATGTCGAAATTAAAACAAAATCGACGAACTCACATATGTTTCTTCCGAATTTAAAATATGTAAACTTTTTAAATGCATCTCTGCAGAATATTTGAAATCGCCAAATCAGATCACTTCTCCTACTTCGAACAGAAAGAAGTGGTAAGACAGTATCGACCCTTTGACGCTTCGGTAGCTTTTGTCTGCCTGCATTTGGTAACTTCAGGACTCACGCAAGGATCCGCTTGAAGCGTGAAATCTTTCACCCCCATTTTCGTGACACAAAACGCCAACAAAGAACGAAACATCCTCCCAATGACGCGCTCTGGCGATTGAAAACTAATGATTCACACCCACCCGCAAAATATCTTCGCCGCCGAACAAAAAAGGTAAAAAACCAGAAACCTTTCACTCGCATGTGTGCGACCCCAAAACACCAACAAAGACGGAACATCCTCCCAAGGACGCGCTTGGGCGATGGACCGCAAAACATCTTCGCCCGCCAAAAAAAAACCTTTGAGAGGAATTCTCCCTCGAAATCCCGACCGTCAACCCGACGACCTTGAAGATGCAAGTAGTCCGGGGGCGCAATAACACATTGTGCAATTTCAAGAGGTAGTATTAGCGACACGCTCATAGATGGCGCCAGCTGACAGCTCGATTTCTGGCATTTTGATGGGCCACAAACTTAGTTAAAGTTTATCACAATGAGAATCTCTGGCAAGAAGATCTTGTAAGAGATATATTCAAAAAGTCTTGGTCTTCAATATTGTGGCGCCTGAATTTGTATTTAGGCCCTGGTTTATTTTTAAATGCTCACGAAGAACGGAACGAAAAAAGGGCCTTTACAAGCAAGTTTAAGTTCCCGTAAAACAATTTTAAGATTTAGATCGGGAAATGTAGCGCCACAACCTTACTCAGTTTTTTACTATCTTTTTAATAAAACCATTCCCAGTTCAATCCGTCCGGTGGTTGCTGAGAAAAAATATCAAAAAGTTGTCATTGGAATTGCATAGGGCTTGGGAACTGCGATATCCTCTTAAGTATCTACAACATGTATAATTATAGGCTTTCTTCCAAAGTATAAACATGAACTGTTCAGTAACCGTGCTTACATAATTGAACTGTCTGGTTTCAACCAACGCGTTCCCAATTATCAATTTCGAAACCCTGAATACTGGAATGTACCTATTTGCCGATTAAACATAGGGAAAGAAATGTTATGCTACAGATTACCTAAACTGCTTAACTGTTTTATTCACAGTGATTTTCACGTAGATATTACCAGCATGATAGAGTTGCGTGCGTTGATGTGACATTTTGTTGTAGACGACTAATGTTTTTGGTGTGTTTGTGTTTTTCAGTTTTCTCGCCTTGTCACTGCTGCAGAATGCAATTTGGGGGCCGAGAGCTCGTCAAGCCGTTTCTTGCGGCTTTTATTCTCGGCCTCCACCATTATAAATGGAAAATAAAGATATTATTATTATGTTGCATCACGGAACAAAACACCGCCGCTCTGTCGTTTTCTTCGCAGCATTTGACATCGTTGTGAGTACCTTGTTTCTTCGGCACAACTAGCAGCCACACAATATTGAATCGCTGCGCACAAAACAAAAACAAAAAAGAAATAGTCACACCAAAACGCCCCAAGCCAGCCTGACTAAACGCTACCGGACCGGCCTCCTGGACCCGCTGTGACTGGCAGCCCCTGCGGTAGAATAGGTGACTGGCGTTTGAGCCGGAAGTTGCGTCATCCGAAGCGAGGCACCACGTGACTTCACGCTTCCGGTTCGTCCGGTGCCGGTCCTGGTTCGTCCAGCTGCATAGAAAGCCCTTCTATACTTCGTATCAGCTTCGCTCAGGGCGTGGCCGATGTAATGAGCCGAAGGGCCAATCAAACAGCGAAGAGGCACAACGTCATGGCGTGCTCTCTGCAGTTGATAGGACTAACCGGTATTCGCCGTCTCTCTGTGCGTGCTCCTCCGCCGGCTAGTCCTATCAAGCGCAGAAAGCACGCCATGACGTTGCGCTTTTGGCGCTGTTTGATTGGCCCTTCGGCTGATAACATCGGCCGCGCTCGGACCGAAGGTGAAACGAAGTATAGGCGTGGTAGCCGTGCTGTATTCGCGGTGAAAATGGTTCACAGCTCCGTGGTACGTTGTTCTATAACGCAAGCCATAGAGGGCATAAGATGTTCCAGTTCCCGTGAAACAAAGCATGGAAGCAACGATGGGCCGTCGCTGTTAAGCGAGTGATGGAGCGAGGTGACCTGTGACAGACAAACGTCGGTGACCGTTTATGCGCGGCCAATATTGTTACAGGCCAGTACAACGTGTTCTCTCTTTCTTCAGGTAGGGGCCGCGGGAAATAACCATCTCTAACAGTCTTTTCGCACCCACCAAAAAGGTCTCGATTAATCCGCGAAGTAGTGAGCACTACTTGTCGTGCAAGGGCATCCGCGGGAACGCGGGATGCGATTTCGCAGGCAATCAGTTCATGGCACGACGTTTCGTCGACATACAGTGTCATCGCCAGGCCGTTTAATCGTTACATCGACAGCTCGGATTAACTTTTTCTGTTATGAGCCGCCGTAGACTGTTCCCGCGAAGCGGCGTGAATGGGTGGCTTGCTATAATATACTAGTAAATAAACAAAAGGACAGGTCAGCTTGCTGTAATATAAAGAAACAAAAGCAAATGGGCCTTCATCAGTCAATATGAAGCACCTTCATATTGACTGATAATAAAGCGGTAGTACGACGCTGCGTAGCTCATATCGAAATCGGTGCTCGTTTATGCATGCTTTCTTACTCGACATCATTAAAAAAACGTGCGGGGGGGGGGGGGGGGGGTTATGGCAGTTCACGGGGGACAACTTAGTTGAAGTACCAAAAACGCGTGAGTGTTAAAAAGCAAGGATTGTCACGTAGTCAGGTGTCGTCGAAACTAACTTTTGTACGGAAGTGGCGTCTCGATCGCGCGAGAAAACATATTAGCTGAGTTTGAAACGCCGTCTGACCGACTTCTTTCCCTGTCTTCAACTTTTGGTTGCTTCAAGATTTTCTTACCCAGTCTCAGGTGTTCTAACAAAATGAGAAAAGTACGCCAGACCTCAGATCGGGCATTTCAGCTGGCCGCGTCCCACGGCTTACATTCGCGCCTATTTCGGTCGGTGATGTGATCTAACGTAACCACCAAAAATAAACAGAACCCGAATGAAAAAACGAAACATCTAACCTGAGTTTTCACGCGTAGATCCGGAAAGCGCGGTGCGAGTGCAGCTTGCCGCCGGCCGCACTCGCTCTGCGCTTTCGTGGCCGTTCTCGATGCTTCTGCGTACCGATTACTACTTCACATATCCGTACAAGTAAGTTGAGACGTTCAGAAGTGCGCAAGTCACCCAGCAGCAGAGGAAGGTGGCCCGGATTGATCGGGTTTCAACACCCGCACACGCTTCCATAACTGTCATGGGGCTGCGTCGGCCGCTAGCTACGAACCGGAAGTGAATAATACCCAGAGTGCTTTGCGGATGCTGCCAAACGCCGGTCACCTATTGGGCCACTGAACACCGAACTCCTAGGGAGATGCCGATGTGGTCTGCACGCCTCCCAGTTCTAGTACACTCTAGTATATTGGCAGACGAACGCAAGGTCAATTTACGAATAGAGACAAACAGGTACTGCTGAGCTGATGATGATCATGCCTATAGACCAAGGGTGGCCAGGCTGACCCGGCCTAAGAGCCGCAAACAAAACCACGAAACTTCCAAGAGCCGAGTCAAAAGCAGTCCAACTGTACGTAAAGTAGCAGTAGCACAAGACTACCAAACCGCAACCTGTGTTTCAATTTAAAACGCGTTCCACTTCTCTTCTTGCGGAAGTGCGGGGGGGGGGGGGGGGGGGTGTAGGGGAGGGAGTCGCGAGCCGCACTTTAACGCGCGAAGAGCCGCATGAGGCTCGCGAGCCGCAGCTTGGCCACCCCTGCTATAGACCGACACGCTGTTTACAAACAAGCCCGCGTTTGCCCACACCTGGGGGGCTAAGCTCGCCTTCGACGTAACGGAGGAGGGGAGGAGCTTCTTTTCGCCAGCGTAGCTCCGATTTGTCCCTACGCTCCGCAGTGAAGGGTTTAATTTTATTTAAATCGGGGGTTCGGTGGCCGGTTGGGCTAGCGCACACCGCTCGAGGCACGTCGAGCGAAAGTTCCGTTGCAGAACCCAGGATCCTGGGTTCAATCGCCACCTCTGCCCGTTTCCATCTAAATGAGCATCGCACCGGCGTGCGTTCGTGTATCACTACTGCGTGGTGCACGTTAAAGACCCCAGGCTAGCAGTCGTACTGCACTGGCTAAGCTGCTCATCTACAGGTAACAATGTCGCCGTGTTCTGGCAGACTAAACTCCTGCTGTATAAACAACTAACGACCAATTTGTTTGTCAAAATACGGCGTGGAGGGAGAAAGATGAGAAAGAAATTACACAGTTGTTAGTCTGCGCCATTCATGTACATTGTTTTTCTTCGATCTTCCGTTTTAGTTTAACTTTTACCAAGGGCGTTTTTCTTGCATCTACGCAGCGCAGCAAACCATAACGGTAGTTATAAAAACCTGTAGGTAATGATAAATTACGTTCCTGGTTGCAGATTGCCGTAAAAAACAGATTTGTTTGTAGGATTGTGACGTCCGTTGTGACGTCACGGCCTAGGGAGTGACAGCGCGTGTCGTCATGCAGGGCGCCGACCAATCGCGGCGAGCGGCGAGTTTGGCGGAGAACTCGCCTTGATCTCTCCGTGCCGAGCTTAGCCCCCCAGGTGTGTGGGCACTGCGCGTGCGCAGAAACCAGATTTGTGTGAAGTGAAGCGTCTGCGCATGCGCAGTGCCGTCGACAGCGCCACCGCAGCTGTGTGACGTCAGTGCCGCGTGTTGGCCTATAGAATGAGCGTAGTGACATCTTACGTGGATAGCAGGCGTGTTGGGACGCCTGTGAAGGAAAACTCTCCGCACCAAACCGTTCTATTCAAAAAGTATTAAAAAAAAACTATTATAAACTTAAAAGGAAAACATTACTTGAGTAACGAATAAAATAAAGCAATCGCTTATATACGCTTTTCAAAATTAGGAGGATTCGCACACTCTTATACTTGCGCTGGAAAACCGCTTCGTTTATTAAAAATTACTCGACAAAAATATTTGAAACAAAAAAGATATAATATTTGATAGGAGTAACGAATCAAAGCGATATACGACTTTCTTTTCGAAAATTTGCGACTATTCGTACACTCCTACAAATAATGGCAGATCACAACAAAACACGTAGTGTAAGAAGAACTTGACGACAGATCCCCTGAAAGCTCAGAGCGACAGCCGCCAGTCGACATTTTTTTACGTACCGCTTTATCGGAAAAGGCCACTTACCGGCTTCCACTACGAGCATTCCCCCTTTGCAAGAATGCGACATTAAAATGTGTCAATGCCCAGTCAGCGGTAACACGGAATTATCTTTATCGATTGGCATAGTTGCCAGGGCCTATAGGGAAAAATATGTTGGAATGAAGTGATAACACATACGGAGGGATGTTATCATTTCACACCACTGTGGGAGATAAAGCACACCTTGATAATATGTAAATGCTGCACCAGCAGGTCCAGTTATCCCATTCCTTTCTGATTTGTCCAGGGGTACCGGAGGTCTTTAGCGCTTTTATCAACCGACCTAATTGAGAAGTATTTCTCGGAACAGGTGAGCATCTACAGACAACACGCGTATATATAAGCTCGTCTCAAGCGAACATAATGCGAATAGACTTTCTAATTTTCGTAATACAGCCACAATTCCTGAAATGTTCCTAATTTCGACTATAGCTTTGCTGGTGGCTCCCACTTGGGCGTCATGGAACAGGGGTAAGTTGTTCTCACCTCACATTTTACCGGACCAAGGGGACTTAAAGGCTAGTCCCAAACAAGGTAAAAAAATTATATATTGTTTTAAAAAAACAATTTAGTCAATCAGGTTTATTTGATTTAAACCAGATTTATTTGATTTGAATCACACTAGTTTGATTTAAATCACTGTACCTAGAAAATGGTGACTTTTTACCAACAGATTATTTTTAAACATAACAGATTGATTAATTAATTCTACTCACTGATAACAGTGTAAAAGAAAGAATTATTTTAATTGTAGAGCACAGTTTAGTTAACAACTTTTTATTGCTGTAATCCCCGCCATACTAGTACAAACATTGCCGGATTTTTAAGCTAGTTAAGAAAAATTAGGGAATTTTTCTTTCGAGTTGTGACTTGAGTGCAATAGGACATAACATTTCGGCAGATTGATACTTTAGACCCATGTTGCGGATAAAAAAAACAGGACGCGGGATGGCCAAAAAAACGTGCTTTTCGTGTAAGGCTCGTCAAATTATGAGGCGCTGGAGAAATTCAGCCTTCTGCGTTAAGTCCTTATTTCGAACTCTTTTTGTTCGCCTTCCGCCCATTGAAAAGCATGCGGGAAGGGCCTTCGAACGCACCTGGTATCGCTGCGCCGCAGCGTTCTTCCGCACGTCTGCTTTCCTCGCCGTCACCATGGCAACGAACGCCGAATGAATGGAAGCACGCACGGTACCGCCGCGTGAAGCCAGCAACAGCTGACGCCATTTTACGAACGCCGTCTGCTATAGCCAAAGCCGAGCGCGGTATGTCAGATCAACCGCCTCCGCCGGTGCTCGATCGCCGTCGGCGGTCGAGCACCTGCGGAGGCGGTGCTCGAAATAATAGACAAACGACAAGAAAAATACTTCAGGATTGTTTTTGCGGGGAGGATTTGATTTAAATCGTCATAGCATAATTAGTCCGATCGATTTAATCGATATTGAACTTTTTTCTCCGCCCTGCTTCTAAAAAATGACATCATGCTAAAAATACAAAAAAGTAGCCAAGACATTTTATGCAATATTAATTGTCGGACAATTTACGCGCAAATAAAGGCTAAGCATACGAGTAAAAAGAAAAATGGCAGAAATAATAGTTATAGATTTTGTATTATACCATAGGATGAACTATGAAATGAAAGCTGATGAAGGGAAAACTAGATGTTTCGTCTCTTCTGCTTGCGGTTATATCGTCGTGAACACCAGGATCGTGTGACGCCAAAGGGTTCTAAAGCCGCCAGTAACTGCGGGTTTTTTAATTTTTTTTTTTTTTTTGCTTCGAGTAGTTTTGAGGTTTGCACCCCTGCGTTCAACTTTTGGCAGGCCCGATATTCGCTTCGAGATCGAACTAAAGGTGGCGCTACTGTCGCGCTATTATCATCAGCAATGGGTGGATAAAAAGATGGCTCCCCATAAGGTTTCTGCAGTCGCGGCCAAGAACCTGCAGAATATCGCGTTTATTGCCTCGTACAGCATCATTATGAAAGCGATTTCAACAGAAAATAGTCCCATACTGTGCATTGCCTCAGCGAAATACCTATTGCACCGAGGTGGGGGTTAGTTTTCATCGATATTCAGCGGCCGGCACGCTGAGGAAAGAGAGGCTCTCGAAGTTGAGACCTAATTCATGCAATGGTTTGTTCTAAACACCTCACAGCCAAAGACTTCAAACCAGCAATGCATGACAACGAAGGTGAGAGGAAAAATAAAACTGTTTACCTATAAGTGTCACGAGTGGCCCGAAGTATAGTACGCGTAAAGCATGCGCGTTGATGCTCGCTGGTGTGCAGTGTGATCGTCCTTAGTGTGGGTTCTCCCGCGGCGGTGTTTTTGGAGAGGATGCGAATGCCACGTACTTATCACTGCGTGCGAATCCCACTTTTGAAATATGGTATAATTGTCACTCCTACGAGACCCCCTGCACCAGTGGTTCTCAACCATTCATGTTTCGCGGACGCCTTGTGGATCGGCGGATATAATGGGAACCCCAGTTTGTGGTGAGGGGAAGGGAAACGTTTATGTTAATTATGATAATTAGTTAATAAACGAATTAAACTATGGGTTAGTGTGAAGTAGACGTCTAGGATTGACATACACACCAGAAAACTCACCCGAAAATTGGAACGTTTCATGTCAATATGAAAAAATACAACTTTGATTGTCGGGCTTGGCTGATGAGGCAGAGAGCTTCGCGGACCCCAAAGGGTCCGCGGACTCCCATTTGAGAATCACTACCCTACACTATGGCACACTAAAGGAGTCATCCACTGCAGCAGAAGTGACTCGCTCAATGCGTGCGTGTGCGTCAGACGCACCATATCAATTTTCTTTAAGTTCGGTCGGAAGTACGCGGTAAATAGGGCTGATGGCAACTGGTCAATCTACCGAAGGAGCAACAGAGGCTATCAAGCCTATTCAATTGTTTGTTTACACTCCATGAATTTCGCTTCCCCTCCGCGTTACGAATGTTTCGTGCCTCTTCGCTTGAAAAACAAGTTTTGAACGG
>JABSTQ010003843.1:0-100774 GCA_013358835.2 Ixodes persulcatus
TTAAATAGTAAATTGTCCAGTAGCTTTCCACTTGAGCAAAGTAAGGAGAATTGGCGATAGTTTATTACACTTAATTTGTCCGCGGATTTGTAAGCTGGTACGATTTTCGCTGTCGTTCCTTTCTGTGGAGCTGTACTCTGGTTTAGGTTACAGTTGTATATAATTAGTAGAAATTTCGAGCACCATTCTGCATAATTATATAAAAATATATTTCGGGATACCGTGTGGCCCACACGCCTCCAAGGCAGCACAAGATATTGTGCCAACATTGGTCTCAGCAAGGTTAAGGTGGCCCCATAGGGGCCCAGCTTGACCAGTCTAGAGCCAGCATTTCATCATACTGGCACTGAACTGGCTACATGACGGCAACATTTGCCGTTTCTGCCAGCTTCCAACCAAGATTGCGGCATCCGGCTACACGACGGCAAGATTGGCCGTTTTCTGCCAGCTTCCAAATGATATTGCTACATCTCGGCTACATGACGGAACCATTTGCCGTTTCTGCCAGCTTCTAAACGATATTGCTGAAAATACGTTAAGTTCTGTCCTTGGTATATATAAAGGGTATATCGGGCTCTGTTTTGTAACCACCGAATGACGGCACTGCACCAGCCAAATTGCGGCAACATCGCCGGGATGCTTTTATATGTTCCAGGAATATTTATATACAGAAGCATTTCTGCCTATAAAACCTTAACCATCAAATTTTAAAACCTTAATTGATTGATGTTCCTTTCATCTTCGAGCGCTTCTCTTAGCGCCCGTTTCCGGCTTGAGCGGCTTCGCCGTCGGCGTAACAGTAAAGAGTCGGCGTAACGCTTCTTTGTAACTCCTCGGAGTTGTGTAACGCGTCGGCGTAACGCTTTTTCGTGATGCGTCGGCGTAGAGCTTTCTTGTGACGCGTCGGCGTCACGTGACGAAAAAACGTTACGCCGACGCGTTACGGTTACGCCGACGGCGACGGCGACCGTAACGGTAGCCGTAACGCGTCGGCATAACGCGTTGCCGTCGGCGTAACCGCGCGGTGCATTATGGGAAATGTGCCATAAGGCACCACGGTGACGCGCGCGTTGCATTATGGGATGTTTCCCATAATGCACCAAGCGGCAGGGAGGAGGAAGAAGGGGGAGGAGAACGGAGGAGGAGGAGGGACGAGGAGGAGAATGAGGCAGGAGGAAGAGGGAGGGGGCAGAGGGAGGAGGAAGAGAAGAGGAGGAGGAGGCGAGGAGGAGGGGAGAAGTAGATGAGCGAGGAGAGGCATACCGTCCCCTCCGTAGCCTCCCCTCCTCCTCCTCCTCAAGACCTGCGCTTTAATTTGGCATAAGAGGGAATAGTAAATGTCTTCCACTTTTTTATTTTATGAAGTACTTTAATAAACCTTATCTACTCACTATAACCACTGTGCCTAACCTCCTGACACCTTTCAATTCGTTTTCTTTTTGTTATTTTTCATTACCTACACTATATATTTACCTTAATTAAGCTAATAGAGAGTTTTAGTAGATCGTTCCCATGACTCCGATAACGATACCCGATACTCTGCCACCGCCTCCCTTGCGCATGCATAGTATCGTTATCGAGGCTATCGGAGGTATCGGAACGATCTACTAAAACTCTTTAATTACTCATTATAACGATATAAAAAAATTACTCATTATAACGATATAAAAATGGTGGAATACGGAAACAGTCGGCTAGAGTAAAGAGCGAGATTCCGTTCTACGGAAGTGCCTCCAGGTTCTGCTTAATTGTGTAATTGATCAAATATAATATATTGTATATTCCACGAAAACATTTTTTTTTAAATTTGGCTTCTGTTGTGTGTGGTAACAGAAGATTTTTAAGTGTGAGTCGTCAGTTTTTAATAAAAATGCCCTGAAACTGCTGTTGTTGTAATTTACTGTCACCAGATGGCGCAACAAACCCACCACATCGCTGTTTCTTTTGCTTTTGTTTCCCTATTCCGCTCATATAGATAAGATAACAAGATGGCAGCTTGACTGATATATGTCGTGTTCTTGGCTTCTCGTCAATCTAAAGTAATCCTCCTTTATTAAACTAGTCGCGCTGCATAAGCATGAAAAAAACAACAGGTTATGGACCCAGGACAGCGAATCGACCCCGATTTCCCGAAGAGACAAGAGGCATTGCCGTGGACGGGTAATGTTAAGTGCGACCCGGTTGAAGAGAATGTCGAGCATGTTTTCGCTGCTTCGTGTCCCAGAACCGTGAATAACACTGCGTGGTGAAATCGTCGGGAAGAAGTGACTGACGAACTTTGTGGGCCAGTGATATTATGGAGTGTCTGTGTTGGTGTGTATCTTTCATGCAAGACCTCGTGCGCGCGGAACTTTGCACATGAATCACACGGGAGGTAAGCGATTTCTCAATTTTCTTTTTATAACTTTAATGCACGAGCAATAACTCGGAAGAGTAAAGCTATACGCACTACGTCGTGCCCCTCGACCGAAAATGGCTATACGTACGACGCGAAACTCGTGTAGGACGAATGGTTACAACGAGTTTCCGAAGCGGGGGCGTGGCTTAGGGCAAGAGCGACAGCAGTTCGAGCCCCCGTGGGCGCTTACTTTTTTTTTTTTTTTTCTAGCATTTTTTTGGGGGGCATTTGGCGATATTTACGACTTTTTTTTTTACGATGAGCACCGAAAAAAAAGGGAAAACGAATGCTGTCGTCAAATTTTCGCTGAACTAAATAGTATTGGACTCCCTTTCCGGAGATGCAATCGGTGAGAGCGGGGCTTGGGTTAAAGGCTGTATGGGGAGAGGGGGCCAAGGGGGTGAATAAATTTGTTATCAGAAGCCGCACACTGTCGTTGCGAAGCGGCGTGAAGAGGCGTGAACACGGGCGAGGGAAGAGGGGGGGTGGGCGTGGTTAACGTGCTCGCCAGTGATACAAGTGCCATCCGAAAAGGGTGACCAAAATGGCACGAGCTCTCCGCGTCGTGCGTATAGCCGACGCAGAGGAAAGTTAAGCTGCTGTTCTGTCCTTTATCAGCTTCAATGCGCGTCTGTTGAAAGCGTACCTTCGTTACTAGGGCCTGTATCTTTAGGCTCTAGAAAACATTCATAATAGCAATGCATTGAGGCTGAAGAAGCCCCAAAATGGGCAGCAAACATGTAAACTAGCCCCGCAAATGAAGGGCTCTTGTTGTTGTTGTTTTTCTTTTTATCTGTCACTGTTGTTTTACGGTAAACTTATGTCTCTCTATTTAGGTTTTGAGTGACATTTTTTTAGGCGCACAACTTGCTTTCTCGAGTGGTCTAAACTTTTGTTGTGTCTCTTCTACAAAAACAGATCTGAGTGACTAGAGCCGCATTTCTTCTGGTGCACAGGTATCCTCTGGAAAAAAGAACCTGATGAATGACCCCCATGTTTTTATTGAAGCCAAATTGGATTAAGTTCTGCTTCAAAGGTGAGCTGCGGCTTTTCAATTGGGGATGTTTTGTTCTTTTGGGACACTTTGTGCTTTCTCGAGTGGTCTCGCAAACGTTTGTTGTGTCTCTTCTGCAAAAACTGATCTGTGTGACTAAAGCCGCATTTCTTCTGGTGCGCAGGTATCCTCCGAAAAAAAAAAAACCTGATGAACGACCCCCATGTTTTATTGAAGCCAAACGGGATTATGTTCTCCTTCAAAGGTGAGCTGCGTCTTTTTATTTGGGTTATTTTGTTCTTTTGGGATACTTTGTGCTTTCTCGAGTGGTCTCGCAAACTTTTGTTGTGTCTCTTCTACAAAAACAGTTCTGTGTGACTAAAGCCGCATTTCGTCTGGTGCGCAGGTATCCTCCGGAAAAAAAAAAAACGTGATGAACGATCCCCATGTTTTTATTGAAGCCAAACGGGATTATGTTCTGCTTCAAAGGTGAGCTGCAGCTTTTCTATTTGGGTTGTTTTGTTTTTTTGGCACACTTTGTGCTTTCTCGAGTGGTCTCGCAAACGTTTGTCGTGTTTCTTCTACAAAGCCGCATTTCCTCTGGTGCGCAAGTATCCTCCGAAAAAAAAACAAGCTGATGAACGACCTCTATGTTTTATTATTGAAGCCAAACGGGATTATGTTCTGCTTCAAAGGTGAGCTGCGGATTTTCTATTTGGGTTGTTTTGTTCTTTTGGTACACTTTTTGCTTTCTCGAGTGGTCTCGTAAATTTTTGTTGTCTCCTCTACAAAAGCATATCTGTGTGACTAAAGCCGCATTTCTTCTGGTGCGCAGGTGTCCTCCGAAAAGAAACCCTGGTGGTGAACGTCCTCCAAGTTTTTATTGAAGCCAGGCAGGCTATGTCCTGCTTCAAAGGTGAGCTGTGGGCTTTCTTTTTGGGTTGTATTTTTGTTCTTTTGGGACACTTCGTACTTTCTCGAGTGGTCTCGCAAACTTTTGTTGTCTCTTCTACAAAAACAGATCCGTGTGACTAAAGCTATAGTTCTTCTGGTGCGCAGGTGTCCTCCAAAAAAAAAAACCCTGCTGATAAACGACCCCCATGTTTTCATTGAAGCCAGGCTGGCTTATGTTCTTGAAAGGTGAACTGCTGCCTTTTTATTTGGGTTATGGTTTGTGTCTTTCGGGACTCTATGCATTCTCGAGTGGTCTCACAAACGTTTGTTGTCTCGTCTACAAAAACAGTTCTGTGTGACTAAAACCGAATTTATTCAGGTGCGCAGGTATCCTTCGAAGAAACCCTCGCTGATAAACGACCCCATGTTATCCTTCAAAGGTGAGCTGCGGCCTTTTTTTATTTGGGTTGTTTTGTTCCTTTGGGACACTTTATACTTTCTCCTGTGTTCTCGCAAACTTTTGTTGGGTCTTTTCTACAAAACAGATCTGTCTGACTAAAGCAGCATCCATTCTGGTGCGCAGGCATCCTCCGAAAAAAACCTTGCTGATAACCGACTCCCATGTTCTTCAAAGGTGAGCTGCGGCCTTTCTATTCGGGATGTTTTGTTCTTTTAGGACACTTCATGCTTTCTTCAGTGATCTCGCAAAGCCTTGTGTCTGCAACAAAAACATATCTGTGCAACTAAAACCGCATTTTTTTTGGTGCCACACTGGCGGCCTTCAGAGTAGCCGACACCCGGATGGCAGAGCCTGCAGTTCTTACCGTTCTGGGAGTGCGGAAAGCCCCCTTCATGCATCTGTCCCCCGCACTCCGACTCCCTCAGCCCTTTCTCTTCTGGAAGCCGCTATCAAACCCCTTGTCCAAGTCTAAGATGGTCAGGCATCAATTCCCCCTGAAATGAAGCATCCACGGTACACACTTGAAAATAAAGTCATATTTGATATCGTATTCATTCGCATTTCTACGTATTTCAGTAATGGCCATTTCAATCCAAAAATGGTTGAACGATAACGGCACACAAAACAATTCGAAAGACGGCTGTAAAACGGTTCGAAAGCCGGTCGTAAAGCGGTTCGAAAGAAGGCTGGATAACGATTGACGATATCGGTTACAAAACTTGATCCAATATCGGTTCAAGTTATGGGACCGATGTGGAGCCGGGTTGCAGATCGGTATGGGACCGTTGTTTCTTAAAACTTTGACCGATATTTGTCCGTTATTTGTCCAACATCTTCGTGCTGCCTGGGTTCTTGGCATTTTACGATAGAAGTTCCTCAAATATGCCTGCCTCTGACAAGCAACACCAGGGATGATCAACTGATTAAGCTCAAGTGCGGCGACACTGCTGTCGTTTCATTTATTTATTCATTTATTCATGGTGCCTCAAAATCCCAATTAAAGAATTACATGAGGGAGGGTAAGTATCAATCACAACAAAAAAAAATAGAAACAAAGTCAATAAAAAATAAATAAAACACACACACACACACGTTCCCAAAAAAAAAAAAATTGAATTACAGGGAAAGAAAGCAAATGCAAAGCGAAAGTATGTAGATAAAAGAAAACGGATGTGAAAATGAAGTTATAATGCTACCCAGGTAGCACGCCAGAGGAATGCTCAACATGGGCAAAGGTCTGGCAAACATAAGGGCCCAACTTTGGCGCAGTTAGGTTTTTGCACCATGGCAATCATCAGTGCCAAAGTACCCCTAGCAAAAATAACGGTTTGAAATCAGTTCGGAAAGTAAAATCCGGACTAATATCAAACCGGAGTCCAACCGGAGGGGCGGCTTCCGGTTTGCACAAACCGTGAAGTTTCGAATCCGGTTCAAAGTCAAATTGGAGGAATTCCGGACCGACGAATTCCGGTTCACACAAACCGTGATTTTCCTAATCCGCTTCAAAGTCAAATTGGAGGAATTCCAGATAGACCAATTCCGGTTCATACAAACCGTGATTTTCCTTATCAGTTAAAAGTCGTAGTGAAAGAAATCCGAACACACACACTCCGGTTCGCACAAGACGTGACTTTGGGATTCCGGTTAAAAATACAATTGAAGGAATTCCAGACACAGAAAGGCAAATTGGACGATTCAAAGGTTTAAAGGCAAATTGGATGAAGTCTAGACTGAAAGTATCCGCTTTGCACAAACCATACTTTGCCATATCTTGTTCGAAAGAAAATCGGATCAGCCGTCTGATGCCGAAGACTTTTGCGCGTACGGTTGAAACATCAAGTTTCAAACAATCCATCCCAATCCCGTACGGGCTGCATCGATTAGAACTCAAAGCGCCGAAGACAACGAGCTCATCCGCGGCGCCAAAAAGGTGACATCATGGTGATTTTTGCGCATGTCATCGCCATCTAATTCCATCTAGCTTTTTCTATGCACTCTGTAATACTTCTTTATTATTATGCTTAAACTGCGTTCTGTTATTTTTTAGTTATCTGTTAAGATATATTCTTGATAACTGTCAAATAACCTTTTTTATATAATTTTCACCACATAAAACAAACAAAAACAAAAACTAACTCGATGCCACAGAAGATGTACGCACAATCGGAAAGTGTCGTTTCACTATCTTTGATAGCTTTCCTGCGGTCTCCTTGTTAATGCCTTCATGCTCAACATTTTATTATGGTGCACATGCATGCAATTTCAAGGGCTTTCATCAATATAGGTATGCAATGTGAGTGTTCTCGCCAACACACTTGCTGTAGTAGAGTCAATACTAGTCGTGGTTTTTGTGACAGTATAAAATTCTTCTCCAAATTATGCTACACGGCCTTTTTGTTAAAGACCTTGTACCAAATTATGCTCTTAAAACCAAAACAAAAGTTGCTGGCCGGCATTGCTATTTTGCTGTCTTTGATGGCCAGTATTTACATGGAAGTTCAGTGACTGGCTGGTATCGGCGCTTTGCTGTTCAGGCTGGCGAGCCCCATCATGGAAGCTGCGTTTACTGACCGGCATTGTTTTATTTTTTGCCTCTTTTACTATGCAGTCAAGTCATTGAAATTCTGACGAACTGCGGCAATTAATGAATAGCAAGCGGAAATGTTTGTGATGATCAATCTTTCGTAAATGACTGCCGACGCTGCCGCCTTTGATCCCAGCATGTCAAGGCTGACGTGTTTGCTCGCGAAAACGCGAAAAAAAACAGTGCGGTGAAGAAAATTTGCAGACCAGGATTTGAGAATCTGACCACCTATACCACGAAAAATAATTTTTGCAACGCCAAACAATACTTCTTTCAGGAAGCTAGTTTATTCATGGAATACGCACAACTTTGGCCCTGATAAAAAATAAAAACGCTATAGCGAAGCCTAAAAATAAAAAAAAACACAAAACACGTCGTAAGATTGAGCATGCGCCTTGAGTTACCAAACAATAATAAACATTACTTTCCAGAAACTAGAAAAGTAAGAGATGTGTTTATTGGTTATGACGCTACGAGAGTGTGAAATTGAGTGTGAAAATGTGCCATTTCAGGCAGGAATTGATTCTTTTCTGTGATAGTTACGATCATATAACAGAAATATTTCAAATGTTCATATAGCCAAACAATATTGTCTCTTTGAAAGCTTATGTTATACGACATACCGTACCAGAGGAACGCGAACATAAAAACTTTTTTTGATGCAAAAAAGCGAGAAGCAGCAATGCATTGTGGATGTTCACACTGCCCTTGACGCTACGAAAAATAAATATTCCAACGTCGAACGATACCATTTCTGAAAGCTAGTTTCATTATCCGCGCTGTACTTGGATCTGAGGAATAAAAACGTGTATAGGCCTAATAAAAAGTAAAACTGACACGGCATGCGGGGGATAGCACTGATCTGCCAGAATAAAAATTAAATACAACTTTCCGGAAGCCAGAAAATAAGAGTCGTGCTTAATACATAGACTATGAGCTCAGCTAAACTACTGCCTTAAAATGGCGGTATTTTCGTTTCAATAGTGAGTGAAAATGACCGCTTTTAGAAAAACGTCTGCTGCATCACTGTGTCAGTTTACCACTTACACATTTTCCCATTTTGCTCACAATATGCTCATTAATATAATTACATTGTTTTCTTCATTGACAGGACTTGCGCTGTTTGCCTACTACACTGACCCACATATTACCACGGATGGGGTGAACTATCCCGACAAAACAATAGGGCCACGGTTTGTGCATTGCAACGATTGAAACTTGGGCTCGCACTTCT
Organism: Ixodes persulcatus; assembly: GCA_013358835.2. Classification (NCBI taxonomy): domain Eukaryota; kingdom Metazoa; phylum Arthropoda; class Arachnida; order Ixodida; family Ixodidae; genus Ixodes; species Ixodes persulcatus. The sequence goes on from JABSTQ010003843.1 coordinate 8,565, forward strand.
TATTTTCACCTTATGCGTGATTGTTACCCTGAAGCACGGTGCCGACGACTGCAAAAAACTATAAAAATAGTTAAAATAATAAAAACTAATTAAAAAAAGGTGAGAAAATATTTTAAATAATAAAAACTAATTCAAAAAGGTGAGTAAAATATTTAACATAATAAAAACTAAACCAAAAAAAACGTAAAAAAAGTTTATGCCAACCGCGATTCTAACCCACACCCACAGGCTCAGCACGACAGCGCTCTAACGCACTAGACTACAGGCCCGGTCGACCTTCGTCTACTTTTTAGGAGGTTGCATGTTTGCTGAAATCGCCTTGAACCATCGTACTTTTAGTTTCGTATTTAGTTATAGTAATTCGCTACGTATTCAGGACTTATTTATAATACTGTAGCAATATTGACGTGCGCAATAATTTATTATTACTGGACATTTTATTAGCTTTATAAGGCGGCTTGTTGATCGTTTTATTTCAAACGTGTTGAAGATACGAATACAATATCATCGAATGAAGGGCCTATGTTTCGCACGTTTTGCCGGCCGTGTGCGTTTGAATGCCTGTGTTCACGACCGGCTAACGGTCCAATTTCCCGATTAGTTGTGATGCGTGGAGTTCCCCTTGGTTTCAAATATGTCCGAAAAAGACAGAAGCGACTGCGAGACGTGGAACTACGTCAGATCTGCTCAACAATCAAGATCATGGCACGGGACCCGAAGTAAGTTCGCTTCTCTCCTCATTAGGGCTAGATTATTTCCTACATTCAAAAGGTTTGTTATCGTCAGTAGATCGCTTGCTTTTACCGGTATTACTAATAGCGCGCAAATGCTGTTATGCGAGGCTGTTTTTCTTCTTTTTTCTCCGATGCAGAAGTTGTGTACTTGCTCAAGCTCCATCAGTAGCCGCGGAACTCTTAGGGAGACGGGGGGGGGGGGGGGTGTTGATTGATTGCCTCCCTCCGCCGTATTGTTTACTGGTAAACTATACTTCGTTTCACCTTATGTGCGAGCGAGGGCAAAACTGGAAGCGCGAGCACCGAAGCTCCGTGCGTTCAGGCTTTGCTCGGGCGCGCGAGCTGGGAAGAAATGCAAAAAGCGCTGGTCTCGCGCTTCTAGCTTTGGCTTCGCTCGCAGATAAAGTGAAACGAAGTATAGAATGTCTAGAAGAGCGAGGTGCCCCTCCATCGCCGACGCCACTCACCGTGCTTGCGTGCGGAGTGCTGGACCCGACAAAAAGCAGCGATTGATTTATTGAGCAAGCTCGTAGCTTCCGCCACCCAGTCGTCTGCAAACGACTTCATTTTCGTGATTCGTAATCAGAAAAGAATTGCCCAAGATTGGTGCTGCGATAAATTTACCCCATGGTAATTAATGCATAGCGTAGCATACCACTTCCGATCGTAAATATTTGTGCCCGCGAAATAATTTTTTACGCCGGCACTTATTCCTCGCGAAATGTGGAGCTCTAAAGATCAATTGCTGTACACGTGTTTCGTATGATCTAACGCACGTGCAACTAATTTCACACCTCCAGAAACATTCAGGCTGCTTCAAATAGTGAAGCATTTATTCTCTTCCCACTGGTGTTTTTTTAGAGGCTATCAAGCCTAGCAGTGGTGTGCTGAGCGGTATCTGTAGAGCTAGTTGACTTGTCTACACACAGTGGCTGTGTGGAATAAAACACACCCAATCGGAAACTTTAATGCAATCTTGTGCAGTCCCATTGATGCTATGATTATAATTACACACCGTTTCATAGAGCGAAAAAAAACGCAATGTAATCGGTTTTTTTAGACTGCCCGTGCGATCTTCAAGCTTGCCTTTGTATGTTCTCCGTGGTGAAATGCCCTCTATAAGCAAACTTTAGAGAATCTTTGAGCTATATGCTGCAAGGAGTGAAAGCAGTTGTCCGGCCGCATTCTCCCCTCTTCTGCATACTATGCGAATGCAGACGGACGCACACTTTGGATGCTTTGAACTTAAAGGCCCCACATAAAGCACAGGGTTTAATAGGCATAAATTATTGTGAAGTGTTCGCGGATTTGGCTTTTAAATGTCATGCACATAGGAAGCACAATAGTGGTGTAAAGTATGCCGAACTTTTAATGGTGCATTTTAAGGTTATACAGGGTATATTCAGCGAAATGCGGGCCAAATCGTTTGTACCAAAACTATACATCCCACAAAAAAAGTCGTGTTGTTTTGGTCCTGGGCCAGGAGCCTATTTAGAAAAATTATTACAAAACAATGTAGTTAATAATGTGTATGTGTGCTCATCATTGTCTTTTTTGTTCCAATTGCAGCATACACGGATGGTATCCCCAAGGAGAAGGGGAGGGATTATGTAGAGAACCTAGTGCTTCTTTCTATGGGTACGAAGCTTTCCGAAGTAATGTAAGAATGCAAAAAGCACCACCAAGTTCCGCATGGTCCTGAGCAGCCACAATAATGAACACAGAATTCAGAAGAATAGTAATACGAAAGACTTACGCAGGCAGCCACGGTTTTTGAGTTCGCAATGACATTTGATTATGATCACAAATATTCCTGCTTTGCTCAAGGTCGCCTAGTTTACACACCATATTGGTGATCTTTAGAGCAGCAGGAATATTTTTGACCAGAATTAAACATTCTTGTTAATTGACCAAATGTGGCTGTCTTTGTAAGTCCTTCGTGTGCTTATTATTTTTACTTGTGTTCAATATTTCATTTTTTCTCATGATTTAGTCCTTCGTGTTTTTGTTTTTGTTACTTATGTGGTAATTTTTTTCCTTTTTCAAGGGTTTAGTTAAAGATACGATGCCCTCTTCATTTTCTAGACCAGGAAACAGAGGTGACCTCGTCGTGTTCAAGGAGCAGTAATGACCTCTTCCTCTTGTATTGCGGCCGGCGAACAATCGTGTCTGTGTCTGTGTGTGTGCAATGTACATGGTCACAAGGAATGATTTCGGAACCGAACGGAAAAACAAGGCCATCGAGGAGCGACTGGGGGACTTTGAACATCGCACGGTACAAGGAAGGACTTCAACGGCGAGGCTAGCAAGCAAGCCCATGTCAAAACTGCTATGGTCGACCAGAGAGGTGAATCAGGACTGTGACTCTGTGAGAGAGAATCAACGACTTTGGAACTTTCGTGTAGTTTACAGCTTAATTGTCGCCTCCCGTTTGTTTTATTTTAATAGGAGTCCGTGTGCTGTTACATTTTTAATTTTAATGGTTGCTCTTGTGATATTACACTTTTGTTTCTTATCATTTTTTTAATGGGGGAAGTGCTAGTTTGGAGTTTTGGCGCCTTTATGTATAAAGCTTTTTGCAAACCACATTCTCTGTCTGCTCCCTCGACAACCAATCCCCCCAAAGGGCTGCGACTTTCCAGCTTCAAATGATATGTTAAAATGTTTTCTATCTAGTGATTGCCTGCATTCTATCTTTGTAGCATACATATTTGTCGGAATGACAAATTCCGAACCAGGCCAATAAAGATTGGTCTGTGGCATATTCTGTAGATATATCTACGTAATTAAACGTTTGGCGCTGTGGGATAACAGAAAATTGTATACTTTGTGCATATTCGTAAGTCGGTATGTCACTCTAATAAACTATTTTTATTATTTTCCAGTGTTGTCTGATACGGTTTAATGTATGGTTAGACCTACTCCGGGTGAAGATCTACGGATTGGCCAGATACAGTTCAGCTTCTGCTTGAACCAGTTGCGGTTGGGTTTCAGGTCTGGTTATTTCCGGTTCATTTATTGGTTTTTAGAAATCCGGTTTGCGGGATTTCTAGAAACCGCCAAACCGGGGCTCATATGTCGGATTGAAATTCCGGATCCCACCAAAGCGGAAATCCGGTTTGGCGGGATCCGGAAAATTGGATCCGGAAACGGGCAAACCTGAAATCCGGGCCCCATATGTCGGATTGAAATTCCGGATTCATTCCGGTTTATTTTTCAAACCGTTTTTTTTGGTAGGGACGGAGCCTAACTATAGCCTTAGTTGGGCGATCCTAGGGCATGCCAAAGTTTGGCTCTTCTCTGGTATGCCAGAGGAGCGCCGAAGTTGGTGCCATACTTGAGCCATAACTGCCAAAGCAACGCCGAATTTGGGTATTCGGACATGCCAAGTTTGGCCTTTTCCTGGTCCGAAACAGTTCTGCCAAAGTAAGTGCCAGACTTGAACCATAACTACCAGAGCAACGCCTAATTTCGGTATTTCGGCCACACCAAGTTTGGCTTTTTTTTGGACCGCCACAGTTGTGCCAAAGTAAGTGCCAGACTTGAGCCATAACTGCCAAAGGAACGCCTAATTTGGTAATTTCGGACATGCCAAGTTTGGCCTTTCTCTGGTGCGGCACAGTTCTGCCAAAGTAAGTGCCAGACTTGAACCCTAACTGCCAAAGCAACGCCTAATTCGGGTATTTCGGCCACACCAAGTTTGGCCTTTCTCTGGTATGCCACAGTTGTGCCAAAGTGCCAGACTTGAGCCATAACTACCAAAGCAACACCTAATTTGGTTATTTTGGCCACGCCGAGTTTGCTTATCTCTTGTCCGCCACAGTTGTGCCAAAGTAAGTGCCAGACTTGAGCCATAACTGCCAACGCAACGCCTAATTTGGGTATTTCGGACATGCCAAGTTTGGCTTTTTTCTGGTGCGCCACAGTTCTGCCAAAGTAAGTGCCAGACTTGAGCCATAACTGCCGCAGTAAATCTCAATTTGGCGATTCTGGGCATGTCGAAGTTTGGCTCTTTTCTGGCTACCCACTGAAGTGTCAAATAAGGGGCAATGAAAGCCAAGAGGCCTGCCCAAGCTTGGAATATCAAATTAAATAAGCGTTGAAAACACGATGGTCAGATGTCATCACCTCCGTTCCCAAGCAGCACTACAATACTTTGCGGTATCGTGCCAGTACCGGCCGAAGGTCGGTTCCAATATCGGTCAAATATCCAGTTTTGCACCACCGTTTGATATCCGGCAGGTATTGCCGTGCTGCCGTTTTCCCCCAGCCTAGCGTTCGCGCAATATTGTGCGAATTCTCTACGATGCGTCTGCTCCGTATTGGCCGAACGTCGTGCAACCATTTGTGCGTTGCATATCATTTGTTGAATATCCAATCATATATACGGACAAACACAATTTTTCAATCGCTCCAAGAAGTTTATTAAACCAATATCATTACACACAGTGTATTCTCGACATATTTACAAAGGTCACACTTCTCTGTAAAAGGAAAAGCAAATTATAAAATAGAATTAACACTGTCCTCATGCCAAGCAAAACTCATCACACAAAAAAAAAACCGCACAGATTGAGAGGAAAGCAGGACTACTATCAGAAGCATGCTTGCAGTGTACTTACTAATAAAATAGCGATATCATGTAATCCTTGATAGATGCATAATCCAACTCAGGCACGCCACAAACACACTCGAGAAAGAAGGTTGCGCACATTCAACTGACATCTCGTCGTCGGCGAAGAGCAGTTTTTGTCGAAGCATGTTCAACAAATCCAACAAACACATCACAAGAATTCCACGAACTAAGGTGAAAAAAATGACTGTTACCAAAAATTTGGCATGGACGTATTCCGGCAGTTTACGACGAAAAAACACGGCCGCGTCTGCAACGCACGAAAGCAACAGAGCACTGAAGAGCGCATTTCGAAAACCGGACCTACGTGACCCGCCTATTTTTATAACTAGGCAAACAGCGAAAACAACAGCCCCAGAGATGCCATCAGTGTGACAGAGAGAGTCGCGTCACACATTTTCGTCCAAACGTTTTTGTTCTACGCGTCCTACGTGGAGAGGTCATGCCAGGTCAAGCGTTCCGCTCCACCCTTTTGATCTGCTTAAAGCGGCTGTCGCGCTCGCTGACAGCCACACGAAGACACAAAAGCAGGTAAGGAGGATTTACAAAAGGCGAGGTCAAAAGGGCATCAACAACGCATTAAAGAAAAGGCCGCTTTTACCCGTGACCTTGTCGCCTTGCCTAGTCTGTCAGCGTTCGGCTTCCATTGTGGGCCTCAGAAAGATAATCTCCTTTCTTGAGAGCGAAATGTAACGGGTGCTTATGTTTTACGCGCTTGTCGGCATCCGATAAGCCTCAATTATTTCTCTCCCGATTCGCTCGCAGTGGCCTCCCATGGCTGTCGTGCCGGCGAAATTAGGGGAGCAGCCGGGACATTTTCTCCCGTGAATGACGATCGGGTGCTGAGAATCTGAAGCAGCTCTTCGGCGTCCATTTAATGTTCTCGGAGTCGGTCGTTGAGAAATCGTTCCGTTTGACCGATGTACCTGGCCCGCTGGACAGGGGGATCGCGTACACTTCCTCCACTTCCTCTCCTCCCCCAAGATTTCCCTTTCCTGTACTCCCACATAGCGGGCGGGCTTTGAGCTTGTAGCCGAAAATAAATGTTGTTGAAGTTGAAAGATTGTCCTGTCTGTATCGTTCCTTTTGTTTCTCCGCTTTCTAAATGTTTAAAAAGTACCAACACGTTAAAATAGTACAAGTTTCGGGAGTTCATTTTTATTCCCCAAGTCTGATGCGGGAGCCGCGCCACGGAGCCCCGGTCGTTTCCGCTCTTTGTTATCGCTTGGATTTGACAGTGCTCATTCACAATGCAAGACACGCACGGAGCCAGGCTCGCTTTTGCAATGCGCCGCCTAATAATGATATCTGTTGAGGAGACGTGCGCACATCAGTCTCGCGCAGTGATAGCTCGATGGCAGCACTTTCTGTAAAGGCGCATTAACACCGGGGATGTAAGCAGTCGCACCATGCGACTAAATCGGATCGCAAAACAAAAAGTAATTAGATGGTCAATCTGGCGTGCGCAATGAGTGAGTCCAACGCCTTCGTTGGCGAGTCACTTCTGAAAAACTTTTGTTCCGAACGCCGTTGATTGGCTTAGCCTCTCCGCGACTAGATTGCATCGCAAAAAGTCGGCTCAGCAAGCGACTGCTCAAATCCCGTTGCTTTTTGCCCGCGATGGTCGCTTTTGCGATTAAAGTTATCGCGTGACTAGATCGCATCGCCGGTGTGAACGCGCCTTAATGTCGAACCAGTCTCACGGCGTGTCCCGATTTTGGCGTGTGTACCCACGCGCGGGTACAACATCCGGCAACATTTGCGTTTGCAAAGCCTGGTCCAGCCGCGTCAAAACATTAAGCCAACCTTCGGACTGGAGAAATCAAGAGACACCCAAAATAAGATAAAGTGGCCAGCCGAATAAAACTTGATTTTTATTTAAATAAGATGAAGACCACCCGCGTATAGCAAATACCTCATCAGCCAAACTCCAAAGCAGTAAGCCGTGTTCTGGCACTTGTTTGGCAATTTTGGCCCGTAGCTGCCAGATGACAGCCGAACTATCGGGAAGCGAAGCCTAACTTTGGCACTTGTTTGGCGACTTTGGCCCGTATCTGCCAGATGACAGCCAAACTATCGGGAAGCAAAGCCTAACTTTGGCACTTGTTTGGCGACTTTGGCCCGTAGCTGCCAGAAGTCAGCCGAACTATCGGGAGGCGAAGCCTAACTTTGGCACTTGTTTGGCGACTTTGGCCCGTAGCTGCGAGATGACTGCCGAACTATCGGGAAGCGGAGCCTAACTTTGGCCCTCGTTTGGCGACTTGGGCCCAGAGATGCCAGATGTCAACCGAACTACAAGGTAGTAAGGCTAACTCTGGCACATCTGTGGCGATTTTGGCCCGAAGGCGCCAGATGACAGCCGAACAGTCAAAAAGTGAAGCCTAACTTTGGCATTAGTTTGGCGATTTTGGCCCAGAAATGCCAAATATCTGCCGAACTACCGGGCAGTAAGCGTAACTCTGGCATTGGTTAGGCGATTTAGGCCCGAAGATGCCAGATGACAGCCGAACTACCAGGCAGTGAATCCTAAGTTAGGCACTTGTTTGGCGAATTAGGGCCAAAATACCCAGACTGTGGCCAAGGGAGGTATTGTTTGGCTCTAGTTTGGCTTCTTCGGGCTTTTCAATGCCATAAACTCCCAGACAAAAGCCAAGTTTTGGCCCAGAGCTCGGTGCTACCTGGGTTGCATGCGCGACAAGAACCCAAAAAGCAATGATTCAAACTAAATGATTACAAATGACAACAATGAAAATACAAAAAATGCACTTTGACGCAAAAAGAAATGCAGTGGGGGATCATGGGGGAAAAATGATTGGAGAGATCATTGCGAAACATTTTTTTATCAGATGTGTTGACGATGGCTTCGTGAAGACCGTTCCAGTTCTTGATTGCGTTAGGAAGTGCTGAGTTATTAAATGCGGCTGTAGAAGAAAAGAGGCGTTTGAAGCTTTTGCTATCATTTTGACAATGAGATACTCTATTTGGTGGTTCTAGAAGTAATGAGCCTGGTTGACCGGGATTAAAATGCAGCCGATGTAGCAGACAAAGTAGTGAGATTAGGCGGCGGGTTTCGAGGTGGTGGCTAGAGTTACGCTGTTTAATGAGAGAGACGCTAACAAATCGAGAATAAGATGATGCTATAAACCGAGCGGCACGGTTTCGGACAGATTCTAGTTGATTATTAGGTACTTCTGATGGGGGTTCCAAATAGGCGAGGCGTATTCGAGTTTAGGGCGAACGTAAGTATTATAAGCTAGATGATGTAAATGGGCGGGTGCGGCCTTGAAGTTTCGTTTTAAGTAGCCAGGAGTGCGTGAGGAGTCAGCGGAAATTATGTCAATATGAGCGATCCAGGAGGGATTAGAGGTAAGATGTACACCGAGGTACTTGTAAGAAAGGAAAGAGGAGAGGGAAACATTGTTTAAGAAATATGTGAAAGACGAGACTGATCGCTTTCTAGTGAAAGAAAGCAGATTGCATTTAGAGATGTTAAGTTGCATTTACCATGTGGTACACTATTCAAAAATTATATTAATATCATTCTGAAGGACATCATGGTCATTTGAATTGTTAATGTTTCTGTGCAACACACAGTCGTCAGCAAAAAGTCGTATGGTAGAGGACACAGTGGTTTGAAGATTGTTAATATAGATAAGAAAAAGAAGGGGTCCGAGAACTGTTCCCTGTGGGACTCCAGAGGTCACATCAATAGTGCAAGATCGAAAATGTTGAAAATCGCCTGGTACGGTAAATTGTTGTCGATTGGTTAAAAAGTTACGGATCCAGGAAAGTGTTAGCTAATCTAAATTAAGAGCGGAGAGTTTGGATATTAGGCGACAGTGGGGAACGCGATCAAATGCCTTTGAAAAATCGGAGAAGATAGCGTCGATTTGAGAGCCAGAGTCCATATTGGTGTGAATGTCATGGGTGAATTCAAGTAACTGCGCCTCACACGAGTATCCTTTGCGAAATCCATACTGACATTTATAAAAAAAGTTGTTATTTTCAAGATGGAACACGGAATTGGAGATTACTATGTGCTCTAACAATTTTGACACTACATTGGTTAGGGATATGGGGCGATAGTTAGTTACGGACGATTTTGAGCCAGATTTAAAAATAGGAACGATCTTCAAAAGTTTCCAGTCAGTGGGAATGCAAGAAGATGACAATGATTGTTGAAACAATAGGCACAGTATGTCGGATGAAATGGCACTGGTGCTTTTTAAGATCTTTGAACATATGTTGTCGGCACCCGATGACGTAGAAATATCAAGGTTATACATGAGTTTATTGATGCCGAGACTTGTGATTACAATGGGGACATGTATGAATAATCAAGGTCAGTTACAAATAGAATGTTGGATTGGTCTTCCCTAGTAAATATAGATGTGAAGAATTCGTTAAAAACTGTAGGACAGAGGCATCACGCACTGGCTTCCCCGCTTCATCTGATAAGGTTATTGATGATTGAGATTCCTGTGGTGATATTACTTTTCAAAATATTTTGGGATTATTTTTTAGAAGAGAGGGTAAGTCGCAACCAAAGTACTTTTGCTTAGCTAGGGCAAAGGAAGAATTGTATTCGCTTTCACATTGAGCGTACTTTACCCAGGCCATGGAAGCATTGCAATTTTTGGCAAGGCGATAGAGTCTTTACTTTTTATTGCCTAATGCCTTTATCGTTTTGTTAAACCATGGTTGATTACTGTTACAGCGAATGAGAACTAGTGGAACAAAATTATCAGTCAGTTGAGATAGTTTAGTTTTAAAGAGGCTCCAATTTTCCTCGACTGTTCTAGTATTAAAGTCATCAACGCAAAACTTCATAAAAAAGGGAAAGAGCATCGTTTATTGAAGCAAAGTTGGCCTTATTATAGTCACGGATTATCTTGGTCATGACCTGTTTTCTCTCGGTATGAACGGTGATGTCAATGTTCATTAGTTTGTGGTCACTGAACCTGCTATGAAAATATACAGATGTAACGAATTCGGGAGTAGATGTAAGGACTAAATCTAAAATATTATCCCCTCGTGTAGAATTATTAATTATTTGTTCTAAGTCGAAGTTTTGGCAGACGTCCAAAAAGTTTCTTTCCTTTTCATCCTGTGAAGTTAATGTGGACCAATCTATTAGTGGGGAGTTAAAGTCGCCAAATAAAAATACGTTCGCATTTGGGAAATCTTTTCGTATAGAAGAAAGTTGGTCATAAAAATATTAATGAACTCGGAAGTACTGTCGGGAGGGCGATAACAAACGCCCCGGATATTCTTTTGGAACGAGAAATAAAAACCTAATCCAAGCTGTTTCGATATCGCCATCAATTGGAATGACGTATGATGGAATTTCTTTTTTGACTGCGATCATCACACCACCTCCTCTTTTGTTCATTCTATCGCGACGGTAAAAGTTAAAGTTAGAACTGTTAGTCAGTACTTCTTTATTTTGAATCTCTGGTTTTAGACATGTCTCTGTAAGGATGACGACATCAGAGCCATTATCGTAAAGGAACGATGATAATATATCGCATTTTAGAATTGCGCTTCCTATTTTTGTGAATGATATTGAAAGTGAAAGGGTGTTAGTGACATTGCAAGAAGAGGCCGATTTATTGCAAGGCAGGTTTGTAGGATTGTTTGCCCTTTGTTATCTTGAAAATGGTTTCACAGAGTTCGATTCAGAGTTGTAGACATAAGTAATGTTATCAATCTTTAGTTTGTCGAAGGTTAACTTAAAAGGCACATTTTTCGTCTTGGCATACTCGATTAGTTTCCTTCTTGCATTGCGGACAGGGATAAAAAAGTCCTCTCCTACAGAGAAGGGCGTGCCTTTCAATTTAGGACCGGAAAACAGATGCTCTCTCTGTCCTTAAACCTAGAAAACTTTACAATGATGGGGCATTTTTTCTCGGTGGTATGCCTTCCAATGCGATGGGCTCTTTCAATATTATCGGGGTTAATGCTGATGCCAAAATGGTGACTACAGAATTCTAGAACCTTCCTTTCTGATGCAGCCCACGTTTCGCTTGGCTCGTCTATGATTCCATAAAACAGCAGGTTAGAACGGCGAGATCGGTTTTCGACGTCGTCTCATCTAGAGGCCATATTATTTAATTTTTCTGATAACGTGACCAAATGTTCGCTGGAGAGGGGTCCTTTTTGCAAGGTTCTGTATTTTGTAAGTTCGACCTTCAGCGCGGTCACTTTTGCAGATATCTGTTTTATCTGTTCATCCGCGTTCTTCTGCTGTTCTTTCATGGTCTTTATATCGGAAAGAATTCCCTTTTGCCCTTCCTCTATTCTATTAACGGTATCAAGTATTTGCGTTTGTACATTGTCAGAATCACCGGGCCAGGGGCCAGGGTTGGATTCAACCTCGCCTGCTACCAGCAGTCGTGAACGAGACAAGCAAGAGGCGAAGAATGATTCAGACAACAAGCGAACACGCTTACAAAAACCTAGAGTGTCGAAGGGGCGTGACACCGTGACTACGGAGGAACGGTTACAAAAGCGCGCGTTCATATAACTAACCTGGAACAGAAGAAGGGATGAACGTTCCATCTTGCCGGTGTCATGCCCCAAGAAGAAATCGTTTACGGCTTCTTTATATAGGGTCCCGCCGGTTGTAGACGATCCAGGTCGCCAGGGCAGGGTTATCCATTGGTCCAGAACCGGCTGTTGTGTTGTCGTGACGGTGGTGAAAAAAGTGAAGGAAGCAGAGGCCGTTCCGTTGGTGCCAATCGGGATGTGGTCGCCTGGCATGCCGAAAGAGAGCAGCACCTGGAACAGTAGAAGGGGTGAGCGTTCCATCTTGCCGGTGTCATGCCCCAGGTGAATACCGAACTAAATTAATTGTTGAATGACTTCGAGATAGTGTAATTATCAGGTATTTCTTTGTCGTTTATTTTTATTTTGTTCACCAGTCGTTTCGCACAAGAGATATAGCGCCAAAATTTCTGAGGGTCCTTTTGTTGAAAGCTGTCCATCGTTCTTTCAAAGAAACCGTATCTGGCAGTTTTAATCATTGATTGCAGCTGTCTTCTAATAGATGTTAGCGGCAGTTTTGCACTACTTTTTTAATTTATAGATACGCTTGTCTCGACTGCAGTATTTCCCTATTTGTCCACGAACTCTCCAAGCTTGTTGCCTTTTTTGAGAAGAGGCACACATTTGTTGATACAGGTAAGTACTAGCTGTTTAAAATATCCCAAAGTTAATTTATTTTCACTTCACTTTCACCACTTATGTTAACAAATTTATGGCCTCTTGGTCAAGTAAATAAAAAATTTTCCACGTTTTATGAACTGGTGAAATCACAGAATTCTCTAAGAGACGCATGTGCGATGGAGAGCGGAATAGCCACGCACTCTAGTTAAATCATATGGTTGTCCGATATACCCGGAACGTTCTCACAGAGATTATCAGACCACCTTATTTTTTGGATAGCAATATAAAGTCCAAAATTGAACTAAGCTCTAGAGTCACTCGGGTAGGACCGTGTACTATTTGTGCGAGATTGCACGCAAATTTTGTGTCCAGGAGTGTCGCAGAATGAAAACAGCCAATTGTGGAACACACAGTATCCCACAGTGTGTTCCACAAACATTTCGGCGTAATCTCGCGCCGTCATGGGTGGGTGTGGAATATGTTACCGATAATGACCGTATCATTACTGGTCCCGTCAGAATGGCAACCATGTTTAATACTTTATTTTTAATCTGTTTTTGTAGATAGTGACAACGCACGTGAAGACGCTGACAACATAAGAGGCGCGCGGCACTCGGCTATGCCAGATCTGATTACCTCTGAGCGAGGCATTTTCGCTTTACTACTTGAGATCGACCCAAACAAATCACCGGGACCAAACTAAATTCCCAACGCATTCTGAAAGCATTACGCGGAGTGGGTTTCCAAGCATCTATTCTTTATTTTCAGTGGAAGTTTAGAGTGGCATCAAGTACGTTCGAACTGGCTGACAGCGAGAGTCGTACCAGTGCACAAATCTGGAGATAAGCATTTAGTTGAAAATTCGAGGCCAATATCGTTCTCGTGTGCTTGCGGTAAGATACTTGGGAATACTGAGTCTAAGGAGCTTTATAGGTTTCTTGAGTATTCAATCATATTTTTTTCTAACCAACATGGGTTTCGTACGTCGGTATCGACTGTGACGCAGCTTCCGGAAACTGTACACTATTTTGCCAAAGCTGTTAATAATAGAGGGCAAATTCATACGATATGTTTAGATCTATCAAAATCCTTTGGTCGGGTACCTTATTAAGAATTGGTTCATAAACTTCAAAACCTGGGGGTAAATTAAAGCATTTGTTTTGTGGATCAATACCTACCTCACAGATCGAATACAGTTTGTGCAAGTAAACAAAAAAAAATTCAGCTATTGTAACTGTACCCTCCGGCATTCCCCAGGGGTCTGTATTGGGGCCCGTATTATTTTTGGTGTTATGAAACGACATTACAGACAAGGAAGGGCCTAATGTTACTGTTCGGTTGTCCGCAGATGACTGCTTGTTGTATACACATTTTTCTGGCCATCATGATCACGTACAGTTAAACTGCGCTTTATAGCAAGTACAAGAATGGTGTGAGTGAGAGAGATGTTGGGGGATTATGGCGCAAAAACTACGAGGCCAACTGCGCCAAACTAATTGAAGGCATCATTGTACTATATGACGGGTTTCACAAAAGGATAACCAAAAAGCTAGAATCGGTATAAAAGGCGAACACTACAAACTTTATTACTCGTCGATTTCCACCGCAACCAACTGGCGGGCATCATCCAGACGGCCGTCCGAGACTTGGGTGAACAGGAGACGAAACGACGTCTGCTCGTCAAGTACCTCCCAGGAACGGTGACGAACCACCTCCCAGACTACGTGAAAAAGACCAACGAATGGCTGGACAGGGATCTGAAAACATGGTAGTCCAAGCGGCACTGCAAAAACTCAACAGCAAGTCCACGGCAGGACCCAACAAGATATCGAACACGACAATGAAGAACACGAAGGACGACACCATGCGAGTCCTCACAGCGTACTTTAACGAGTTCTGGCACAGCGGTAAGCTCCCCAAGCAATAGAAAACCGCAAAGATGATCCTGCTGCCCAAGCCCGGCAGACCTCCGAGCATCGGGCACCTCCGGCCCATTTCGCTCACGTCCTGCGTAGGCAAGGTGATGGAGCACGTGCTCATGGGCCGGTGGCAGCGGTACTTGAAGGACGAACGCCTATATCCAGACACCATGTTCGGATTCCGGGAGAAGCTAGGCACGCACGACGGTATGGCCCTAATCAAAGAGGGCATCATCGATGCCGATAAGAGAGAAGGCAGAGCTCTTCTGGGCCTCGACCTCCAGAGTGCGTTCAATAAGGTAAAACACTCCGCCATCCAGGCCCAAGTCAGCGCACTCGGGTTAGGGGCCCGGAGCTACGCATACATCCCGATTTCCTTACGCCGCGCACGGCTAAGCTGTGCGTCGGTGAACTGCACATCGAGAAGCGAGAGCTGAAAAGCGTGGCGACGCCGCAAGGCTCCGTCATCTCGTCTTTGCTCTTTAACATAGTTATAATCAAGCAATAAAATGCTTAGATGGGCCAGTTGGTACATCATGGGAAATAAGCGCATCCTTTGGCGCTTATTTCCCATTATAATCAAGGTAGCGAAACGGCTCCAGGAACAGGGTATAGAACACTCGATATGTGCCGAAGATATCACGCTGTGGTTGTTAAGCGACGTGAAGGAAGAAGCGCAAGACGACCTGCAAGAAGCCGTGAACACCATCGAAGAGAAGCTGGACGGAACGGGCCTGATCTGCTCCCCCAGCAAGTCGGAGTTACTGGTGATCAACTCCAGGCGGAAGGAATAGAACAACCAGACCGTTTGGACGGGCGAAGGATAGAGGATCCCACGCGCGGACAAGATCCGGGTGCTGGGCCTCATTCTCGATAGTTGCCGCCGCAACACCGAAACCATCAGCAAGCTGGGGACCAGGACCAACGCAGCCGTCCAGCTCATCAAACGGGTGGCAAACCGCAGAGGGGTCATGCGAGAGGGCAGCCTTATGCGCCTTGTGCAGTCCTTCGCAATAAGCCACCTGGCGTACGTCGCGGCATAAAGATCAGGATGCGGAAACCCTTGCGCGGGTGCGCAAGGGCTTCCGCATCCTGATCAAAGTGTCCAAAGACAGGAGGACTCTGGAGCCTTCGCTTCAGCTCGTCGAATGCCTGCTGTTGCTCCTCGGCCCATTCGAACTTCTCGGCGTCCTTCGTGGGGTTTGTGAGCGGTGCGGAAATCCTTGCGATATCCCGAACGAAGCGTTAATAGTACGCACACAGTTCAAGGAATTTTCGCACGGCTTTCTTGTCTGTCGGCGCTGGAAATGACGCGACGGCGCGAGTCTTTTCGGGGTCTGGGTGGACGCCTTCGTTACTAAACACGTGGCCTAGGAACTTGTGTTCGTCATTGGCGAACCGGCAGGTTGACGGTTTGAGGGTGAGCCCAGCGGTCTGTATGGCTTGATGAAAAGCGCGGAGTCGTCGCAAGTGCTCGTCGAAATCAGTTGAAAATTCTGCGACGTCGTCCAGGTAGACGATACAGTTCTGCCACACGACACGCATCGAAAGTTGATGGCGCCGTGCATTCCGAAGGGCATCACCTTGAACGTGTACAAATCATCCGGCGTGACGAAGGCTGACTTCTCTCGGTCCCGTTCGTCGACTTCGATCTGCCAGTAGCCGCTCTTCAGGTCCATCGATGAGAAATATCGCGAGTGCGGCATCCGGTCTAGAGTGTCGTCGATGCGGGGGAGTGGGTAGACGTCTGTCTTCGTCACCGCGTTCAGCTGCCGGTAGTTCACGCAGAACCTAAGCCTCCCGTCCTTCTTCTTAACCAGCATGACTGGCGAGGCCCACGGACTGCTTGAAGGTTTGATTATGTCGTCGTTGTGCATCTCTTGAACTTGCTCCTGGATCACCTCCCTTTCTTTAGTGGAGACACTGTACGGCGATCGATGCCCAGGGCGCGCATCGTCCTCGGTAACAATGCGGTGCTTCGCTACGGTGGTTTGGCGCACCTTCGACGACGTCGCAAAGCAGTCGTGGTATTCGGCGAGGAGTTTATTCAGCTGCTGTTGTTTCGGGCCCGGAAGCTTAGAATCAATGTCGAGCTGCGCTGGCGACGTACTGTCTTGCTGAGGTGGCGAAGAGTCGTCAGTAAACGCGGCGATTTTGGCGGAGTTTTGGAGTTCCTCGACGCGGCCCACGGCTGCACGTGTCGTGAGGTGTTGCGTTTTATTTCGGAAGCTCGTGACGAGGGCCACAGTCCGCCCATTCTGAAGTTCAGCTACTCCTCTTGCGACGCCTATTCCTCTTCTCAGGAGCAATTGGAGGCTTACCTCGAGAAGAACTTCGCCGCAAGAAGCTTCATCAATCCCGACGAGTACGAAAACACTCGATCGCGGTGGTAAGTTTGCGTTGTTTGCGAGGACTCGGGCCGCGGATAACGTCGCTTTTTGCTCCTCCGGTAGTGGCACAGGTCTTCGTAGCGTCAGCTGGTTTGTTCCGAGGTCGATGACGGCACCATACTCGCAGAGAAAGTTCATTCCAAGGATAACGTCCCTCGCACAGTCTTGCAGAACGAAGAATTTGACAGGGCACGTCTCACCGTGGATTTCGACTCGAGCAGTGCACCTTCCGACAGGCGTAATGAGGTGTCCTCCAGCAGTACGTATCTGCGGACCCTCCCACGGCGTCGTCACTTTTCGAAGGCGGCGAGAGAGCCTCCCACTCAAGACTGAGCAGTCTGCTCCGGTGTCCACGATTGCCGATGCGTCGTGGCCGTCGATTGTAACGTTTAGGTTGTTGGAGACCGATGCAGGGTTGTCGTTGTAATGCGTGGCGTCGGGAAAGTGGGAGCGCTCCGTTGTTCTCGGAGGCTCTTTACTTTGGTCGTCTTCGGCAACGCCACCTCCAGGCGTTGCCGCACTTAGTTTTTCCGGCGACGCAGGGGAGACAGGTTCTCTCGGCGGGGTCGTTGCACGGGAGACGCTGAACGTCATGGCGATGGCGAGCGAGATTCACGACGGAGAGACGGCACTGAAAAGGGCGAGCGTCGGAGGTAATCCTCAATATCGCGAGGGCGTTCACCGTACCTCGGGCGTGGGTCGTTCGAATGGAAACCACGCAGCCCAAGTCGACGGTAGGGGCAGCCGCGGTAGATGTGGTTGGCTTCTCCGCAGTGGTAGAGAGCGGGCGTCGGACGGCCGTTCGCCACACGTCGGTCCTCTTCGGCGAGGGACGCTCCGGAGGGACGTCCTGGCCCTGTCCTTCCTGGCGTCGAGGATACTGCGGCATTGAAAGGTCTCGTCGGGGTGGCGCCGTCGTCGGGCCATGGCGGCGTAGCCCAAAGTCGGTTCATCTGGCATCGCCGTGCTGATAGGAACCTCAGTTTGGGAGTCCCGGTGAACCTCCTCCCGGACGACTTCACGGACAATCTCCCGTGAAGTCGCTGCTTCCATTCAGGTCCAGAATAGAAGCAGCGATAGTTGGAGCAGCAGGCGCACCGGCGATTCGGTGGTAGTGGCTTTCTCGGGCTGTCATAGAGCGCTCGATATTGGTGGCTTCGGTTTCAAAGCCATTGACAGTCGTTGGGGGATTGCGTGCCAGTCCTTCGAAAATTTCACCCTTCACGCCACGCAATGAGAGCGCAATGTTTCTTCTCCTCGGTGGCTTCCGGATCGGCCCTGGCACTTAAACGCAGGACATCTTCGACAAAGCTTGTCACGCTTTCGTTGGGGCCCTGCACCCTTGTTCGAAGAAGGTCCTCCGCTCGCCGCCGACGGTGGTAGTTGATGAACATACGCTTCTGTTCAGCGTCGCATGGCTCCCACGAAGTAAAGGATGCTTCGTGGTTCTTGAACCAGTGCCTCGTGGTGCCTTCAAGCGCGAAGTAGAGGTCCTGGAGGCGGTGCTCATTCGTCCATCGGCTGTGGCGGGCTACACTTTCGTAATGATACAGCCTGTCCTCTACGTCTTCGTGAGCTTCACCGTGGAAGGGCGTCGGAGTGCGCGGAGTGACGGGCAGGGTGACGACGGGTTGGGTACCCTACCGAAAAAAACGATATGAAATTTAACACGGTAACATTCAAACTGGATTATCGAACCGGGGATCTTATCGTAAAATATGCATACCGTGACCAAATCGTATTGCCAGCGCATACCGTGACCAAATCGTATTGCCAGCGCATACCGTGACCAAATCGTATTGCCAGCGCATACCGTATTCTGAACTGGGTTACTGCATACCGTATATTGAACCGTACGTGTTGTTGTGTACAGTGTGCAGCAATGGATTCGGTACATACTAGAAGTTATCCGTGTCAAGTATCGGTCCAGCGCATGCTGAAATTGATATGGACTAGCATGCATCTGAAATCGAATTAGCCCACACAAATAAAACACATAGTAAAAACTCACTTTTCCCTTTATTCATACTTGCAACAGCCCTCATTCTTCTCTCGTCGTGCAGGATTTCGTCAGCAGTGTTGCTTTCACAGGGGAAGTTAGGAAGGATTTTACGGCATATACATAAAAGAACTGTGCCCTTGGGCTCTCTCCAACAAAGCCACCTGAATGAGCTAACCCTTCAATGGTATCCTGGGTACCGTAAAGTTCTGAGGGAACGCCCGCCCCCGAGAGGTCACCCATCCCGTTTTTCTGGCTAAATATCTGTAACATAAAAATTCCGAAGCATCGCCCACCCCCCGATTTCCATCAGACGTCCCACAATGTCCGACGGGAATCGCATCAACTGCGCAGTTTGCTGTACCGGCACGTCAGACAAGCGAGTTTATAGCGGATTCCCCGCGTTTTTGTCCGCGATCTGCGTGTGCGATCTGTGTGTGCAATCTCCATTCCACGCGAGTTGGTCCCGCGTGTAATATTGTGAAATACAATTTTGCTGCATTCGCAATCTGCGGTATTTCTTCCCGTAACATACGTGTTTGTAGCGGATTCCTGCCTTTTTGTCCGCGATCTGCGCGTGCGATATCGGCTCCTGTGACAGGCAAGTTTATAGCGGGTTTCCGCGGGTTTATCGCATCGTGAAACGCGAATTTACGGTGTCCGCGATCTGCGGTATCAGTTTCCGCGTCACATAGTTCGTTGGCGTCCCCAAAGATAGCCCACCCCATGTTTTTCACCATTTATCTCATCACTTTGGGAGGGCGTTCTTTCGGAACTTTACGGTATACATAAATAATGTGATTATGCATGCATTTTAAAATTCATGCCTACATCTTAAATTAAAAAAAAAAAAAATGTTGGGCCCTTCATTTAGGGATTGGTTGGTCGTCGTTTTAATAATTATTTCCCCCAAACAGACAGACTTCATTCTGTCTAATGTTTACATTCAAATCTTAAGTCTTCAGCCTACAGAGGTGCTGTCATTTTTTTAATCTTTAAGTACTACAGGGCACTTAAAACTCTTGATCACCACTACCTGTGGTTAATTACAAGAAAAGTAAACAGGATGGGAGCAACACCAGTGACCCAAATTATTTAAGTTGACTTAATGGTTGCGATTGCCCTACTACTACTGCCATCAGTTTTCTTCCTGCGAAAACCAGCTAGCTACCGTAATATCCCAAGAGATGCCCCACCCCCGAAAGATAACCCGCCCCTATTTTTGGTATGATTTGTTATTTTTTCAAAAACACAGATAGCCCACTTCTAGTAATTGCAGGGCCCTGGCCAGTGGTGACCTTGGCAAAAATTGTGTTACTTAACCACGGCAGGATAGGCGAATGTTGCTGACTGAGGACAGTCGTCTTTGGTTTATCGACCCTCCCTGTAATTACAAGTTTCGTGGGTCACAAAATCTAAAACTATACTTCGTTTCAGCTTAGGTCCGAGCGCGGCCAATGTTATGAGCCGAAGGGCCAATCAAACAGCCAAAGAGGAACAACGTCATGGCGTGCTCCTCTCTGCAGTTAATAGGACCAACCGGTATTCGCCGTCTCTCTGTGCGTGCTCCTCCGCCAGCTAGTCCTATCAAGCGCAGAGAGCAGGCTGTGACATTGTGCCTCTTTCGCTGTTTGATTGGCCCTTTGGCTCATAGCATCGGCCGCGCTTGGATCGAAGCTGAAAAGAGGTATAGCATATTTTAAAACCTTTTTTGATCGCACAAAGAAAGTGAGTCTACGCCTTATTTTTACCCGGTTTACTTTCAATTTTAGGTCGGCTATCTCTCGGGATATTACGGTACTGTCTTTTCAAAGAATCAAAAGAAAAAAACCTCCACAAAAAAAAACACCTGTTCTAAAAAAAAGTATAAGCCTTTAAAAGCTTAATTTTCATTAGGAGACCCCAAGGGCACAGGAGGTGTCAGGGGCACCTGTGGGCACTTTTCGGCCTTCGGAGGTCGGTTCTTCTCACTCAAGAAGTTTGACAGATGAAAGCGGGCTTTGCCGATCCGTTCGTCATCGGGCACAGATGTCTTGCGTTTCTTGACATAGTGAGATAGGCCAACTGCAAAAATAGAAGAGACAATCTCATCAAACACAGGAAATTCTAAATCTTTTTGGAATTATATTTTTGAACAACTAACTGTCTCAAAAGTACAGAACGGTTTTTTCACTGAATAAAATAAGGAGACAAAAAACAAAAAGAATGTCTAAAGGTAGCAGGGTATCTATGAAGGCTTGTCAAAATATAGAGACCTTCATTATTAGCCTAGTGATTATTTTCTGGATACAGGATGGTAGATTCTAAGCGACATGAAAAATCTGCATTCTATTGAATGCATTATGGGCAGGCCTTCATTTCCAGATAAGCCCCGATATTTTCCAATTTTCGAAACCCGAATGGGTTTTACGGAACTCAGGTTAATCCCAACTTTCTTCTGAAAGCCCACCTAGCTGGGAGGTGAAAACCAGTTAAAGGAATGAAATTTATGATACATTGCGGATCCATTTCAGAAGTACCTTATGGTCCCCCGAAAAAAAAAAAAAAAAACGCAAAGAAGAAACAAGGAACCTAATTATGGTCATATTTGACTATATTTTGAGCATCTGCTTTTCTTGCGTCAAGATTTGAGAGCGATAAAGTAAATAAATAGAGTTTGAAAACTGGAAACAACGAGATCAGCACCTAGTTGATACACCCCCCGAGGAGTGGCACAACTGTCCCACCATTGGAGGGGCCTTATTATGTATGGAAAAATCCTTCTACTTGCTTGAATTTGTCATTTTATTTCGCTCATAACTTCCAAAACAATGTAAATTTTGCGGGGGAAACAAATGGTTTCTTCGTGTTACCATTTTGTCCGAGGTAAGCCTCGTCACAAGTTTCAGAACAATCAAAAAATCGTTAGAGAGGCTCTGTAAAGGGAAGGGATACTAAACCGAAATGTTTATTTCCCTAAAAGGCCGTAGTACCGTTCACTGGGAAGCTGCGAACCCCAAGACATCACTTTTACAACAAAATCCTGAACGAATGGCTGTATTTTTTTAAAAGAAAGATGCAATGAAGCGAGGCTGGCAGGCTGTCTGACGTCACGTCACAGAGCTCCTTCGAAGCTTGCCTGGGGACGGAGGACAAGGCCGAGGAGCCCAGTAACGTGATGTCAGCTTCGCTTAATTGTGTTTTTCTTTTGCCAAAAATACAGCCATCCGTTCGACATATCGACCTATGTTGTTATAAAAGTGGTGCCTTAGGGTTTGTAGCTTCTAATTGAGCGCTCCCACTGTCTTCTTAGCTGAAATTCAGATTTCGGTTCAGTATATTCCTTTCAGCACACTACATAATGCGCTTTCATTATTGGGCACGCAGTGCTACACTCTTTCCCTGAATCACTCTCTTGGTGGCTCCAAGAAAGTAAACATGTCAGCCAATAGACAGAGCTGAAAGAGTTCAAAATCAGCTGAGGTCGTCAGAATTCAAAAAAGCATAATTTCTTTGGCTGCCCTTCTGCAAAGACTGAGGTATATACTGTAAACGACTTAATTTTTGCGAAAACCTAATAAATCTAATTTTTGCGAATCACCTACAATTCGCGAAAAATAGGTCCCGCGAACAATTCCGGTAAAATGTAAACACATTGGAATCTATATTGAGATCCCACCGCATCGCGAAAATAAGAACCTGCGAATTATTCCAAAACTTCAGCTTTGACCTAAATCACGAAATATTGAGCCCACGAAAAATAAGTCGTTTACAGAGATGATGTTTGAAAATAATATTTGAATATTTTATTAGCATTTTAATCACTGAAACAAAACTCCTTAAATGAAGAAAATAGAGACTGGAAAGTGTTCCTTTTTTAATGCGAAGGCATTAACAGTCCCATGGAGTGGACCTGGCATTGTTTTTAACCGCGAGAAACGCCCAAGAAATTCCCTTCGCAGAATGGCTTTTAAAATGGCTGCGACACGGGCAGCGCACCGGATAATTTTAAAGAACACCACCCCAGAGGGCGGTGCTGCTTCCTTTCGCCGCCACAGCAGCGCACACCTACCGCTCCCCAGAACCCGGCCGGCCGGTGTCTGCAGAGGCTGCACGGCTGGCCTCTGCAGAGGGCCAGCCGAGCAGCCTCTGTGAATGGACTGGAACAAAAAGCCCTAACAATGGCACGTGATCCCCCATTGCTAGTGGAAGCTAGGACGAAGCCCCAAGCAGGTTATGCTATCCTATCTACATGAAAAAGAAAGCTGCAATGTCACCATTGCAACATTGCTATTCACTATCATTCTTCACCTTTCCTTGCAGTCATCTTTTGTCTCTTCATAACATGAAAACAATGAGCCAACTCACATAGTAAAGCAATCCATTCCACCAATACCACTAAAAACAAGACAAATGCAGACTATAGACCTTTTCATCTCAGTAGTTACCCGACCGGCGGACAGAGGGCGCTGACGCACTCGGTGCCATTGGGCGGCTTCAATTTGGTTGGTTTCGGTTTCAGCACGCCCTCGGCTGTGTTGGTGTGTTATGTCATTCTCGCCTAATTTCGTCATACAAATGTGCCCGTTATAGCGCACAACTAATAAAACTGTGGTACTGAGCCAATTCGAGAACCACGAAGTGGTTTCGAGTCATATTCGCGGACTTTTTTACGAACGCTTTACGATGCATCTGGTCATGTTCGTTGCTAATTTCGGTCAGGTTCGGCGGCGTGACTACTGCGATGCACAAGGAGGATTCCATCGTCTACGGCCTGACCCACTGACCCTAGTTTCCAGAAAAAATAAACTAATGAAGAGACTAATGAGTATATATATAGTAAAATCAGGTCCACAACCTGATTAGAAACCTCCTAAATCGCGAAAAACACATGAAGTCGGAACTTCACTGGCTGATTTTCGCGGACACCAACTTTCTGTGGACTTTAGAAACTCGAAATGTCTCCTATAATACGCAGATATTCTAAGAAATAAGTGATATTGTCTCGGGCTGTTTTCTTTAAAAAATATAAGTACTCGAGATATATTCGATGGTCCGCGTCCTAGGTTGGGTGGGAAATTCATTTAGCTATTGACCTTGTTAAAGTACTTATTAACAGCATTTAACAACAATGGCGTTAGAAAATGAACTATTTGTTTTACTGACATTTGATTACGACGTGCTTGGCACATAATATAAGTGAGGCCCGTCAATTGAAATCTGAAATGTTGTCTTTGTACGAACTTTGCCAAATAAAATTGAGGGTACGAAAGAAGTGATCTCTCGTACGTTTGGTTGAAGTCGAATGCTAGGCACGACTTCATGAACCTTCATGACAGATCTCCATGCAAACTGATGCGATTTAAAATCAACAACCCTGAGCTTGGGTGATTTCCATGTAGATGGCTTCTTTTCGGCATCACATAATGCGAGCCGGCACTCTCAAGCTGCCTGTGACAGATTATTTCACAGGGGTCTTTGTGTTTAAAATAAATAAAATTCATTACTTAAATTTTGTACAAAAATGTTAATACCCTTTAATGATAGATATATGTGACCGAGCATAGTGTACAGTTTCTCTAAATTCATAAATAAACAAATCAAGCAAACGTTTCTATTGCAAAAACGATTTAAGACCGTCTAACAGATTTAGGTGTAACGTCGTGCACAAACAAATCTCCCGATGTGGACGTTACCATTATCCCAAGCATCAGATAAAATGTGAGTTAAACGTTCGTCACCTGTACATATTATATGCCCTATATAATTAAAAACAACTATTTTAAATTTGTTATGAAGGCAAGGCCGGAGGCTTTCAGGAAACACACATAGCTTCATATGCTGCGTAGTATTTTGGTCACATTCCTTAAGATTTTAAATGCGCGATTATACATATACATTGCTCTATACTTCTTTCGAATATGCCGCCACTATCACTGTCTAAATTTAAGTTGTCATAAATAATTGGGCTCAATATGCGCCAGATCTGACGCTGATTTCTGTATCTCCTCCCTCCTCCCGCGTATCCGGTACGCCGACGGTGAAAATAGTCAAAATCGGTTATAAAATTAACTGCATATGTAGTCGTGCACATAATGATGGCATGCAATTCAGTTGAAAATGTAAATATCGGGCGGCAATTTACAATAAGGCGAGAAACGCGGTGAAACTCAACGAAAAACGCGAATGCCGCGCCTTCGCCAAGGCGCGGAGGGGAGGGTGGAGCGACGAGTTAAAGCCACCTTATGGCGGCCGCGTCACGTGATTACAAGATGGCAGCGCCCATGCGACGGAGGCCGAAAAAGTGTATACTTTATGTCACCTTAGCCTGGAGTATGGTTGGCCGTGCCTGCTAAAAAGCGCGAGCTAAATGCTTTGGATCAAGTGTCGGCGGCTCTACAAGTGCTCGTGCAGCGGCTGCTCCAGTCAAGGCTATCCGCTCGCGCTTACACAGCCTTCGCAGTTATTTCATGCTGAGGCAAGACAAGGTATAGTGCCATTTACACATCCAAGATAGCAAAACCCTCAACAAGTCAGCTCCGAGTGGTCTATAAAACCTATATAATGATCGATGCCAAACCTGCCAATTGCTGCATAGTTTGGAGCCGGGAAGGAACATGCAGCAAGGCACGTACCTTTGATTGCGTCCACTTTGGCTGGCGTGATCGGCTTTCGTTTCATGGCGCCATGCTTCAGGTTGCGCCTGGAGGGCTGGCCCGTCACGCTCCTGTTGACCAGGTCCTCGTCCTTGTAAAGGCACCGGGCCAACAGGATGCAGCACCGAGAGTCTGACTTTGCCTTGTCCATCGCCCAGTTGAACTTCCCATCAGGTAAAGAAACACCACCTCCGAGGTAACGCTGCAAGTGTAAACATAATCTTACATAAACAGGTGCTCAAGCAAGTTTTAGTACAGGTATAGTGCCTGGACGTATTCCCCACTGGTGTGATTACCATCCTCTTCTTCCCATGCATTAAGAGTGGTCCCACGGCGGCAACAAAAGCTGTTACAGAACCGGAAGTGTCATGCTGTCAGATGTCGGGATCCTGGCAGTTGATCTTCAAACTCCTGGTGAATAAGACAAGCAGGTACAAGTGCCGCTGTCGTCATGGCGTCCTAACCTATGACTGTGAAGCGACTGTGGACTGTTGACGCAGCAAAAAGAATGGTGCGGTAAGCACACCAGATGGAGACACATCCAGGCACCGTAATACAAGGCACTTTCAGAGGTCCTGCCAACCTAAAATGATTTGTTGGCCTGTAGACCAACAAATCAACAACAGGCCAACAAATCAAAGCATGGCTCCTCATAACAGCTTTAAAGGGAAACTCTGCTTCATTTTTGTTTTTGAAAAAAACAATGCAGACCTCTTCCGTATCACGTAGGAAGACCACACATCAAATATTGCAACGTAGTTCCGTCTAAATGTCTCTTCAACGGTCAGGCAAACTTTGTAACTCGCCAAGTTGCCGAAATCGGCTGACAAGAGCGGGCGAATTAAGGCGCAACCAACAGTGCAGTCAAGGCCACGGCGTGGGCGAAGCCAACGTTGAGCTACACGTCGGCACCATTACCCCCTTGTGCTCGTTTTTACTTCTTCGGGCAAGCGTAACGGGCGACGTCAGCATAGTTCTCTCGCGGCGCTCAGCGCTGTCCACGTCATAAGCGTAACGCACATGCACAGCGCACTTCTTGGGAGGTGGTCCCGCTGTGGTCTCGCTGTTACCACCATCTCCCGCGTCACAACCGCCATCATCGCCTCACCGTTTGTAATTATTGCATCTCGGAGTTTCATCAACACTACGGACACTATGTGCGCAGACTTATGCTGCAGTTGTGCAGACGTCGTCGAATGTCATAGACACCAAAACGTGGTCAAGAGTGTGGTTCAGACGACACTTGCGCCTGGCACAGGCCCGCCCCAATCCTGTCAGTCATTGCGTACGGGATCACGTGACATCTCTTACAAAGTGATAGCCACTGATCTCTATGACAATTGCTGGATCGCGTTTGACCAGCTCTGCCTATGGACCGGAATGCGGCCACGGTCGGCCATCTTTAGGTAGAGTTATATCATCTCTAGCCATCATAGTAATATGGCAGACAGCGCAATGGCGGCAGGCTGCCGTAAAATAGCCGTAGATCTAGTACGCCGTACCGTGGGTGATATTTCGTGCTTGATTGAAGTTGTTCGACGAAGCAGAGTCTTGAAACCCGGCGTGAACGGTAGCCTCGTCCTTGAGGACCCGGCGAAAGTTCTACGAAAGCGCAGCACCGGGGGAAAGCAGCGCAGCTCGCATCGAAAGCAGACTACGTACCGGCGTCTGCTTTCGATGCTCTTTTTGATGCGACTTTCGATGCGTGCTGTGCTGCTTTTCCCCGGTGCTGCGCGATTTCGTGAAAATTTCACCGGATCCTCAAAGACGGGCTACCGTTCACGCCGGGTTTTAAAAACATGTTTCGTCAAACAATTTCAATCAATCACGGAATATCACCCACGCTATTTTGATGGCAGCCTGCCACCACAACTGCCAAAACGCCGTCTGCCATGGATAGATGATGGTGGCTGCCGAGTGGCTTCAGCACCTGTATCTTGGCTAGAGGTGATATAACTCTACCTAAAGATGGCCGCCAGTGACCGCATTCGCGGAGCGGGCAAACGCGATCCAGCAATTGTCATTGAGATCAGTGGTGATAGCCATCTTCTTGGCGGCCCGAGGCCAATGTTGCCGGACAGAGCCGAAGTTTCAGTTTCGATTTGCGCACGTGTTAAAATTAGATTAAAATATATATCCCATTTTTCGCAAAGCAAATGACATAGTGCTTTTTACTAGGGCTTTTTAATGTGAAATTGAGGTAATGCGAAATTTAATACGGAATTGAGGGGAGTTTCCCTTTGGATATATATTATAATTCTGATTTTAACACAAGCAGAAATCGAAACCGAAACTTCGGCTCCGTCCGGCAACATCGGCCTTGGGCCGCCAAGAACATGGCTATCACGTGGTACGAGATGACATGTGAATCTCAACGCAATGACGGGCGGGATTTGTGTAGGCGTGTGACAGGCTCAAGTGTCGTCTGCAAAACACTAAGGTTCACACGAGCACAAAGTCTTGTTACATTTATTGACTGACCTAGTGATTTTCGTAAAGGCAGTAAGTTTATAACAGGAACTATGTATATATTTAATATTAAAAATTTACCGTATAAACTCGTGTAAGGGCCGCACCATTTCTTCCCAATTTGAGGGCAAATTTTCGAGGTGTGGCCCATACACGAATTAAAAGAAAATATCTGTATCCACATTCCTAAATGAACGTATATGAGCGCGCTCGGCTGCACTGGTCGGAAAAGCCTTCATTCCGGAATCCGGACTCAATTGTCAGTCGGATTTAATTAGTTTACATACTGCGCAACACATTTTCTTTTTCTTTTTGCCGCACTTGATAGCATGCACGGCAACTTTCGGCTTGAATCGCGTATGACTATTTAGGTGGTACTTGCCCGTAGCTCTCAGATTGCGTGAAAAAGCAGAAAAA
This sequence comes from Ixodes persulcatus, assembly GCA_013358835.2. NCBI lineage: Eukaryota > Metazoa > Arthropoda > Arachnida > Ixodida > Ixodidae > Ixodes > Ixodes persulcatus. Next base: position 36,928 of record JABSTQ010003843.1, read on the forward strand.
TCACGACGCTTTGACACGAATCGAAGAATAAAAGGAAACCTCCCCAGAGCGTGCAGTGGCGTTTGGAAACTTGAGTGCACACGCGAGCCAAGCCCACTGAATCCCCATTCCTCGCGCTTGCTACGGAACCTGACATATCCTCTATCTTTTCTCAATGCCCTGCCGCAACATAAATGCATCCCGACAGTGCGGCTAACTATGATCGAGGTCGACAGCCATTATGCCATACAGTGATACGGATGAGTGGAGAGCAGATATCAAGGATGCGGACATGTGCCGCTACGTGCTCGGGCGGTGGCTAGCGCCACTTAGCGACATATATTCATAGAAACATGGCATTACAGTCGGCGCGCCTCAAAAACAAGGGAGTGCGGCGCATACGCAAATAATTTCTGTAACTTTTTTTTTTGCAATACCTTGTCCTAAATACGGGGGTGCAGCCCTTACACGGGTGCGGCCCTAACACGCGATTATACGGTAGCACTCCAAAAATAGTTAAAACTGGTTGCATGTCTGCTCATTTGGCCAAACACATTTAACCCTCTACTGCAGTGGTCTCAAACTCATTTGAGTGTGGGGGCCAGATAGCCCACACTGCGAAGGCCGAGGGCCAAAGTTAGACCGGGGGGGGGGGGTATCAAACGATTTGAAACGGAGGAGACGTCGTGCCTCTATGCTTTTTTTAAACTCAGTTTTACCCAACGAGGTTGGTTTTGCCAGTGACATCTTTTAGCTTTAATTTATTTATATGACTACTTTGGGCCCTGATCTGGTGTGATAACAATAATTAGAATGACACCGCCCTGTCAATGTGCTCACATTGTTAAAGGGATACTGAACCGAAATTTGGATTCCGCAAAATAAGGCCGCAGAAGCGTTGAACGGGACGCTACGAACTCCAAAACATCAGTCATACATCGATATCTCAAACGGATGGCCGTACTTTTGGAAAAGAAGGGCGCGATGAAGCGAGGCCTTTGACGTCCCTGTCCTCCGGGAGAATTTGAGAATGAGGGGAAGCGGCCTCGCTTCTCTCCTCCTCGCTTCGGTTCACCAGCTTGAGGGGATGAAGCGAGGAGGAGAGGGAATGGGAATCGTGATGTGCCTTGTCTCGTCTGCCTCGTCGGCCGTGTTCAATCGCAAACTTCTTTTCCAAAAATACAGCGATCCGTTGGAGATATCGCTGTAGGAGTGATGTTTTTGGGTTTTGCAGCGTTCCGCCTATCTATCCAGCCCTGTTTTGTGAGCTCGAAATTTCAGTTCAGCATCCCTTTAATAAAACAAGAGAGCAAGTACGCTGTCGTTCCCTTTGCTCAATTCACTCCGGAATCAACCAAGCTCAATGTGTGCCTAAAAAAGGATCAGAATTTGGCAGTTCCTTTACAACACCCATACTTGGTCTTTTAATGGTGATTTTCTTTTTTTAAGGCGAGAATCCCGAGCCCGTATCTTTATGCAGTTGCTCCTGCTGATTGAGAGTTCGCGCAGTCGAGATGCATCCTTCAACAAAGACCATGTCGTCCTGTCTATTTTTTGTCCCTTCTACGTTTTGATGTTTCTTCTGTACCCCAGTCTCAGGTTAATTCAACATAGTTAATATTTACCAGCTCGCCTGCACCCTTACGATTTTTTCTTCAACAAAGAGTTCGCGCTTGCAGCCTATAGCGGAATTGTTGTACATTACAAAGAACTGGGAAACAAAGCATAAAGCGAAACAAAGGGCAAATGAATACACGTAACTAAAAACCATGCGAATACGTTAAAAGAGCAGAGCTACTTTTCGAGCGAAAATGAATTGGCGAGTTGAGATCACGATGGCGCATGCCATTTGTAGTGCTCGAGACATGGGAACCGGGACTCGCAGCCGGTTGCCTGCGGGCCGTGTCCCAGCGATTCGCGGGCCGCGTGTTTGAGACTCTTGCTCTACTGCATTACTTTTTTATATAAACAAAAAATTTCTTCTGTGCAGGTTGTAAACCTATAGACATTTTTTTTAATTATTTTTTATTATCTGGAAATAGGAGATTTCAGGGTGTCTAGCAAATTATTATTCTGAAATTCCCTGACTTTTCCAGGTCTTCCTTGACAATTAAAGCTGAAATTCCCTGACCACTGTAGAGGTGGTTAAATATATAAGACCATTACAACACAAGGCATTGAGCATTGTGAAGATCATTTTGCACGGGCTTAATCTAACTTGCATATTCCGAAATATTCAGGTTAGTCCAGTCAGGAATAAATGAGCACTTTCTTGCCGCCGACATCGTCAGTGAAGAGGCCACTTCCGGAAACACTATGAAAACACGACGCTCAACCACACTAGTCAATAACCGAATGGCAGCCTGGCCGCCAGATGCACACTTTCGGAAGCTTTCGGATACTTTCGGCTTGGATTGGATCGCATCAAAATCTAGTCTTTATAACTGTCAACTGCAGAAGTGTTAAAAACAAAAAAGACGAACTTGCCTTTCTTCTGAATTCAACACAGGCTGATGTGGTTATTGGTACGGAGTCGTGGCTCGATGGTTAGCTCTGAAATGTTTCCAGCTAACTATGAGGTCTACCGCAAAGATAGAAATCTAAGGGGCGGGGGTGTGTTCTTACTTGTGTCTAGAGACCTATCAAGCACACCCCTTGAATTTCGCGACTGTATTTGTGAATCTGTTTGGTGTAAAATCAAACTGCGAGGCTTGAAATTTCTTACAGTCGGCTCATTTTATAGACCACCGGGTAATAATGCACTGGATCCCCTTTTGTGCTTATCTAATACTTTGTCAGCAATAACCCCTGATGACGTCATACTTAGTGGAGACTTTAATCTTCCCGATATAGATTGTGTGGAAAATATACCTAATTTGCGTAATTCACTGTCTCTTTATACCCCGTTTGATGAACTGATAAACACTCATGAGTTACAACAGTTTGTGTCCCTTCGAACAAGATATAGTGCACGTGAATCTATTCTAGATCTTTTTTTTACAAATCGTCCTTCTAGTGTGTCCTCAGTGATGACGACACCGGGCCTCAGTGACCATGAAGTTGTAGTTACACATATAACGTGTAAGCGCGATGTCGTCATTAAGTCACGCCCCAAAAAAGTGTATTTTTTCTATCCGGATGATTATGATAGCTTGTCTTTTGACCTGTTGGCTTTCCTCCCCGAGTTTGAATGCTCATGTACACATCGCGACACTGTTAGCGCGAACACGAACTCGGCGCATTTTCGCATTTAACTTCTAAATAGTATTAGCGGGCACGAAATGTTTTCGCTTACATTATAGAACTAAATGAGCTCTTTCCGTAACAATAATAACTTGGATGAATTCCCTTGGTTTAAAAGAGGAAAACTGGAAAAACCGGCGATCGCTTGTTCGCGCTAACAGTGTCGCGCTCCGTACGTCACTTGACATTGAAGATTTGTGGTTGTTGTTTAAAAGTGTACTTATGGCTCTTATCGATAAATATGGTCCCTGTAAAATGTTATCAGGAAGACGCAGACACGATAAACCATGGATAAACAAAAGCTTGCGTTGCCTTCTAAATAAAAAACAATGTCTGTTTCTTAAGTATATAAAAAAAAAAAAAAAACGGCAACGAAAAGTGAACTTAGATGCCTCGATTATGCCTTTAAAAAAGAGGTTAAGGAAGCTAAACTGCATTTCTTCTCTACCCTGGGTCCTAGGTTGCTTAAAGGGATACTGAACCAAAGAATTTAGTGTCCATAATAAGTGGCGCACGTTCTTTCCACAAGCCAGCAGCCGCCGGTGTGCGCGAGCACACGCAACGAAAATGACGTCAAAGGCCTCCATTCGCGCTTAAGAGGACAGTGAGAGGCATGGGCTTCGGGCCAAAGGAGAATAAAGACAGGCTTTTCATCTCTACAAGTGAAAGCTACGTGCTTGCTACACTAATTAATCGCTTACCTTTTACTCCAGACACCACTGTGTAGATGAAAAACTTGTCTTTATTCTCCTTTGGCCCGAGGCCCATACATTTCACTGTCATCTTAACCGCGAATGGGGGTCTTTGACGTCATTTTTGTTGCGTGTGCTCGCGCACAGCGGCGGCTGCTGGCTCGTGGAAAGAACGTGCGCCACTTATTATGGACACTACATTCCTTGGTTCAGTATCCCTTTAACAACCCGAAAGAATAATGGAAAATTGTGAAAAGATCGGGTAATGACGGAAGCATAGGTATACCCCCAATACTTCAGAACAATGAACTGACTTCGGACGACTTAGAGAGAGCGGTTTGCTTCAATTAATTTGTTTTTTCTAGTCCAGCAGAGACACATGAATTAACCGCACCTATGTCAGAACTTAATGGGATGCCAGAATTTGTAATTGAGGATAATGGTGTGCTTAAACTTCTTTGTAATTTAAAACCTCATTCAGCCACAGGACCCGATGGAATCCCTAACCACGTGTTAAAGTCATGTGCTACCGCGATTACGTACTTCCTAGTTATATTGTTTAACAAATCGCTTTTCTCGAACAAGCTGCCGTCGGATTGGAAGACTGCTAATATTGCACCCGTTCATAAGGCAGGTCTTAAACGCGAGGTATTTAATTACAGGCCATTATCTCTGACTAGTGTTTGTTCCAAACTGCTCGAACACATCATATACTCAAATATGCTATCTCATCTAGAGATGATTACTTTACCCCGCAGCAGCATGGTTTTCGCTCGGGTCTGTCGTGCACTACGCAGTTGATTGAATTTGTCCATGATATTTCTCTCTCATTAGATAAAAATATACAAGCCGACTGCTTGCTTTTAGATTTCCAAAAAGCTTTTCACAAAGTGCCCCACTCCCTTCTTATGCACAAATTGTCATCCTTGGGGTTACCTGGTCATCTTATCAAGTGGCTGAAAGATTATTTAACTGATCGTACTCAGTGTGTAGTTGTTAATGGTGTCAAGTCCCCGTATGCAGCAATTACGTCAGGAGTTCCCCAGGGGAGCGCACTTGGACCTCTTCTCTTTTTAATTTATATTAATGACGTTCCTCAATACTTCACATCTAGTATTTGTTTATATGCGGATGATTGCATTATTTACCGGCAAGTTTGCAACGATGATCATTCCTACTTACTGCAGACTGACCTTGAAACAGTGGCGGCGTGGTGTAACAGGTGGGGAATGTGCCTAAACATTAATAAATGCAATTATATCCGGTTTATTAAAAAACACAACCCTTTCTTATCAAGGTATAATCTAAACGGCATTGATCTTAAAGAGGTTACGGAGGTAAAGTATTTAGGGGTCTATTTTAGCAGCACTCTTTCCTGGGCCAAGCACGTAGACACAATAACACTTAAGGCGAACTGTGTCCTAAACTTTATAAAAAGGAATTTTAAAATGGCTCCTGAGGATATCAAAGCTTTGCTATACACTACTAATGTCAGGCCTATCTTAAAGTATGCGTGTTCAGTGTGGGACCCTCATTTCCTCAACTTGTCCTCAAAAATTGAACGCGTACAAAATAGAGCTTCGCACTTTGTTACAAATACCTACACCTTTCGGTCAAGCGTCACCAAACTTAAAGAGCAACTTGGCTGGCACTTGCTGCCTTTACGACGAAAATGTTTGCGATTAAAACTGTTTAGAAGTATTTTCCTACAAAACACACGCATTAACAAGGATAAGTGTCTTCATAGTCCTGATTACATTTCCTCAAGGGTAGACCATTCGCTTAAAATAAAAGAAATTAGATGTTTAAACAGAACTGTTTGTTTTGTGTTTAAATGTTTAAATGTTTAAACAGAATGTTTAAACAGAACTGTTTAAACAGAACTGTTTAAACATTCCATTTTTCCAAAGAGCATTCATCAGTGGAATGCCCTGCCTGAACTTGTGGTGACAAAAACATCAGATGCCAGCTTTTCTTCTCTCCTATTGGACCTATAAGACTCCCTCAGTGTGCAATATCCTGTATTGTGTTTTATTAGTTATACTTCTATTGTGTTTTCTTTTAGGTTATTACTTTATAATGTGCTTGCTGATTGTATTCCTTTTTTTTTTCTTGCAACAAATATTTGACTTTTTTTTTTCTTTTTTTGCATTTTTTTGTGTATTGGTGCTCTCAAGCACTATGTTTTACTTGCGTTTAACAAGTGTGATGCAACCATCTTTTATGTATTTAAACCCCCCTACTGTAATGCCCCCTGGGCGATGTAGGTAATGTATAAATAAATAAATAAATAAAATTGCGGTCTGCGGCTTTTCCATTTGTTACTATATCTAGTACAAGTAGGGGTGTCGCGAACCGGCCGAGGTTCGAGTTCGACCAGGTTCGACTTTTTCGAACTTTTAGTGGAAAATTAGACGAACCTTGTATTGAGGTTCGACTCGTGTGCACATGCGCGACAGGCTGGCCAGTCGGCTTCTGATTGGATAGTGATGGCTAAGGGATGAATTAAGGGCAGTGCTGATTGGTTATTTCAGTTAATACAGTACAAAAAATTGAGTTCTTCTTCAGTGATTACAATTATTTTCTTTTAATTGCAACTGTTTATAAAATAAAATAACCCTTTTTATACAAAAAAAATTCTCCCAACCTAGACATGCTTGTATAAAAGTCTGGCCACCATACCTCGGCAAACTCACTCATGAACTCGCTCACTCACGCTCACTCACACTCACCGCGTGATTGTGAGTGGCTGTGAGCGAGTTCGTGAAGTTTGAAGAGGTCATGATGTGATTGTGAGTGACTTTGTGAACTCTGATCAGCTCATGATGTGATCGTGAGCGACTTCATGAGCGTGATGAGTCCATGACGAGACGGTGAGTGACTTCGTGAGCGTGATGAGTTCATGATGAGGTGGTGAATGACTTCGTGAGCGTGATAAGTTTGTGATGGGATTGCGAGTAGCATCATGAGCGTGATGGGTTCGTGATCTGATGGGGAGTGAGCCTGTGAACTCTGAAACGTTCGTGATTGTGAGTGGGTTCATGAGTTCATTCAGACGTTGAGATGAGTTCGGCTGTTGGCGTTTCTAGCGAAAGTTGTGCGGCTTGACTTTGGAGAGCGGAGTGGCGTCGCGAAAGAGGGGGAGGGGTATTGATGGCAAGGGTGGTGCGGACCGCGCGGGTGGGGAAGTGTTTTTTTCTTTTGTGAACGTGCGACTGTTGTGTTTCGTTGTGTTTTCATTGCGTTTCCGTGCTTGAGCAGATGGATGCGCTTGAGGGGGCGTCACAGAAGCAAGGCTGTAGAGAGGTTTTTGTGTAGTTGGCATGGATTATGGTGCCTTCCGCGCGTAAAAGAGGAGAGTCGTGGGCTGGGGAGGTGGCGTTCGCAGTGTAAGGAGCTGGAGTTTGTTTGCCTGTAATTTCATGGCGTCGAGTTGTGTTCGCGCAGCCTTTGGAACGTTTGAAGTGCTGTGTGCATCACGCACATCGGGCTGGGCAAAAACCGGCGGTAGCGGGGCTTGTATACCTATAGAAATGGAGTCACCGAAGATGTTGAGCGAGAATATTTACTTCCATTGCCACAAACCGGGGGGGAGGGGAGGGGGGGGGGAGGGGAGGGAGGAGGAGGAGGGAGGAGGGGGGGAAGGGGGGGGGAAGCGGTGGCGCGGCGCTAGAAAGGTTGCGTTTAGCGCAGTGTCTAGCGTTACGTCCGGCTAAACCCGAAATAAAAATTAAAAGTTACGTCCGACGTAACTTTACCCCAAGGCTTCGAGTTACGTCCGACGTAACCCAACATGAAAATTTGAGTTACGTCCGACGTAACTCAACATGAAAATTAAAGTTACGTCCGACTGAACTCGAAATAAAAATTAAAGATACGTCCGACCGAACTCGAAATAAAGAGTGAAGTTACGTCCGACGGAGCCCGAAATAAAAATTAAAGTTACGGTGAATGGATAGGTGGGCTAGTTGGTACATGTTTAACTTGTGAAGCGCCTAAAAATTGAGGACACGAGGAAGACGAGACAGGACCAAGCGCTTTAAACCACTTAACGAATGCTGCATCGGACGTAACATAGTAATAATTCACGATATGTTTATGTTTACATCATGTATCGGCCGGGCTAGTTGGTACATGTTTAACTTGTGAAGCGCCTAAAAAACGAGGACACGAGGAAGACGAGACAGGACCAAGCGCTTTAAACCACTTAACGAATGCTGCATCGGACGTAACGTAGTAATAATTCACGATATGTTTATGTTTACATCATGTATCGGCCGTAAAGTGTAACATTCAATAAGGTTGCGTAGGTTACACAGGACATAACTTAAACTTTTATTTCCGTCGTACGTAACTTTAATTTTCATTTCGAGTTCTGTCAGACGTAACTTGAAACCTTGGGGTAAAGTGACGTCGGACGTAACTCTAATTTTTATTTTGGTTTCCGTCGGCAGTAACGCTAGACACCGCGTTGTTTAAACAAAGCAAGGAACGTGGTGATCACGTCTCCAAGCACTTGCCCACGGACAAAACGATGTCCGCGCTCAACACCTGCTATAGGGAGTATTCACTGGCGGCCATAGCTGTGTGCTCGGCTGCGGAGCGCGTGCTGACGGCGAGCTTCCACAGTTCTTTCACCACGTGCATTCCGCACCACCAAGAATGCCGGTCTTGGCAGCCTATTAATGCGAGCTCGTTCTGAGCATGCGCTCTAAACAGTGACCTCAAATATGACAATATCCCTGATTTTTCCAGGTAATTAAAATTTCCCTGACAATTCCAGGTTTTTCCGGTCGCTAGACACCCTGGATTTACTCCAAAATTAGGTGTGCATGTTATATGGCAGAAATAATATATGGGGTAAAATTTTGATTTTTTTAAAGGCAGAGATACCTTCAAAAGATCACAAACAAGGTTCCGAAATTCTGAAGTTAGTCGCATATTCATATTTTGCTACGCTTGCGATGACCTTTGACAGGGAAGACCCACGTGCAAAGCAAGCTCGACACCGAAACCATGCGGTTCTCCCTCAAAATCCCTGTGCATAAATGGCACTGTTAACCATACCATTAGCCATGGGATGTGGAGATAAATGCCGTCTGGATCTGCAGGGTTTGAGAAAAATTATTGCGGCCATGTTTTATATATAATTTACTGGTATGTGCCCTATCCTACCCACCATAGATAGCCAAGGATATGCGCAGCAGCGCAACTTAGGAAACACAAAAAGGGTTGGCTTACTCGACCATTATTAACGCTCAGAAGTTCCGGCTCATCAGGGCGGCCAGCATCTTGCTCAGGGGAACCCGCGTCTTCTTCAGGGCCGCCAGCAACTTCGTCGGGGTGGCCAGGACCTCCATCGGAATGGCCAGCATCCTCATCCACACGGCCAGCATCCTCGTCAGGATGGCCGCCGTTTGCATCGGAACCGCTCGCATCCTCAACTGGGCAGCCAGCATCCTCGGCAGCGTCTGTATAGTATGTAACACGTAACTTTAAGGAGGCATGTGGGATTAAAAGCATGCACGCAGGAGCAACAAAGCAAAGTGACCAAATAATGGGATTTATCATTTGGCAGCGGTGAAGAGAAGAATGTATTATAAAAATTTTAATTAGCTTGCTTCCATGACAACAATGACTTCTCCATTTTTTTTTTTTTTTTGATGAGGCACTATTGTTGAGTTTTAGAGGTAGCGATGTGATACAGAAACCTAGAATCTTACAACTTCTTTTTCCTCTTACCTAATTACGTTTACTATACTAGGCAGTTCAGCAGCAGTTCTTCGACCAACAAGCATCTAATTTCTGTCTTATCTGCTTTGCAGCAACGGTTATCAGCATTTCTCGCTGTTCATCATCCGTGGAAATTCAAGTCATTGTCACGTGGTCAACCCAAAGGACCCCAACAGACGGCGCCTACCGTCATCGGGGATTATAAAAGGAGACAGCGGAGCCAGGCCCGTCGCAGTTCGGCAGCAGTTCTTCGACCAACGAGCATCTAATTTCTGTCTTATCTGCTTTGCAGCGACGGCTATCGGCAGTTCTCGCTGTTCATCATCCGTAAAAATTCAAGTCATTGTGTCACGCGGTCCACCCCCAAGCACGTCAACAGACGGCGCCTACCGTCATCGGGGATTATAAAAGAAGACAGCGGAGCCAGGCCCATCGCAGTTCGGCAGCAGTTCTTCGACCAACAAGCATCTAATTTCTGTCTTATCTGCTTTGCAGGTGAGAGACTTTATTATTTTTTTTGTCTCTTCTTTTTTGCTGCTGCCGAACACAGCACGTTTGTGTTTTCTACCTGCAAAGCGCGTATTTGTGTCTTCTGTTTCAAAGTGCATCACAAATTTTTTTGTGACGTTATAAGCGAACAACCCCTTGTGATAAACGAGAAATGGCCAAGGGAATGGCTAAACTTTTTGAAGATTTTAAGCGAGAACTGAGGCAAGAACACAAAGAATTAAAAAGCACGATTTTAGGCCCATTGCTATTTATATTATACATAAACGACATTGTGCATGTGGCCAAAAGCGGTGATGTAAAGCTGTTAATTTACGCCGATGATACAAGTATTTTTTTTCTCCCATAACAATCTTTGTACTTCTATTGCTACAGTGCAGGAAGTGCTAAAACAAATCGCCGCCTGGGCGCTTAACAAACTAAAATTAAACTGTAAAAAGACTACAGCTATTTGTTTAAAGGGCAACTCCGCTCAATTCCAAAGATTTCGAGATAATGAGTGATTTCCAATTAAAAAGCCCTAGTAAAAGACACTACGTCATTTGCTTCGCGAAAATGGGATATATTTTTTAAATCTAATTTTAAACACGAGCGGAAATCGAAACCGAAACTTCGGCTCCGTCCGGCAACATTGGCCTCGGGCCGCCAAGTACATGGCCATCACGTGGTACGAGATGTCACGTGATCTTCGGCCCAACGGCGGGCGGGATTGGGGCGGGCGTGTGGCAGGCGCGAGTGTCGTCTGCACCGCGCTCTTCGCCACGTTTTGGTGTGTACGGCATTCAACGACGTCTGCACAACTGCGGCATAAGTCTGCGCACGAGGTGTCCGTAGTGTGGACGAAACTCCGAGATACAATAATCCCAAACGGTGAGACGACGACGGTGGTTGTGACGCGGAAGACGGCGGTAACGGCGGGACCACGGCGGGCGGCTGGACGGCTCCCAAGAAGCGCAGGCGCGTTACGCCAATCACGTGGACACCGCTGAGAGCCGAGGCAACGTTACTGACGTCATGCGCTACGCTGGCCCGGAGAAGTAAAAACAAGCAAAAAAGGGCCATGATGATGACGTTTAGCTCAATGTTGGCTCCGCCCATGCCGTAGCCTTGACTGCGCTGTTGATTGCGCCTGAATTCGCCCGCTCGAGTCAGCCGATTTTGGCAACTTGACGAGTTGCAAAGTTCGCCGGACCGTTTAAGAAACATTTAGACAGAACTGCGTCGTAATATTTGACATGTGGTCTTCCTAGGCGATACTGAAGAGAACTGCATTGTTTTTTCAAAACCAAAAATGAAGCGGAGTTGCCCTTTAAGCCAAAAAATAAGAAAATAAATATTCTACCTCATCTTAAAATAAACAATGAAGAAATTGAGTTCGTAGACTGTATTACAACTCTGGGTGTGTTGTTTTCTCATGATATGAGCTGGAGCGCACAGATAGACTATGTGCAAGCAAACATATCTAAAAATGTAGGCCTACTTACAAAATTTAAAAGTTTACTTCCTACTCGAACTAAATTAACTACAAATAATACATTAATTTGTTTTCACTTAAATTACTGTAACCTGATATGGGGCACCACAACAAAAAGTAATCTGAATAAGTTGCATCTATTACAAAAGAAGGCAGTACGTGCAATTTCAGGTACTCCATTTCTTCATCCCACTAAATCACTATTTAAATTCCTAAACGTAAAAACCGTCGAGCAAATGTATGCTTACAAGCTTTTGTCAACGTATCGCAGGGCTATTCAGCACAATAATGTTCATTTTATTAAACTAGCCAACCTAAAACATCGCATCATCCTACGCAACCTCAGACAAATTGAGCCCTGGATGATTCGCCCAACGCGTACAAATTACTTAAATCAGACGCTTCATTTCAGACGTTCCACCATGTTAAATAGAATCACTATCACATAGGAAATTAAAAGAACTTACTTTTCTATGCAATTCTTGAATACTGCAGATTTTTGTTATGAATAGGATGTATTATTTCATGTACGATTGTATCTTTGCTTTAGTTAGTCGAGTTTTTCTTTCACAGGCCTGTGTATTTTTCGTCTATATGTTTGCATCAAATATAGTATTGTATAAATGAGGCTTTTGCATTGGTTTGTACTCGTCTCTGTACACTGTGTAGTTGTAGTCTAAATTTTAGTTGTTAAATTGTGTTTGAAACTGTAGCGAACTGCACGGGGGCTGGGACCTTTGTCAAGCTGCTCTTTAGCAGCTTTTTGTCTGAGTCCCTGTTGTCATGTAAAATGTGACAACAAATAAACTTGATTTGATTATATTGATATTGTTCCCTTCTCTATGACCTCTGAATATCTTCAATAAATTTGAGTGGATTACTAAATAATACGAGGACAGGCCGTACTCTTCCACTTTCTGTATCGTTATCTCAAGATATGTTTATCTGCCGCACGGTTTTGTTGCGCACACATATTAAATTACAAAATGGTTGTGGAATTTTCTGCGATTTGTGTCTAGCCCAGGTGAGGAACAGGCAAGTTATATCCTGAACACTGGTGGAACAAAACATACCAGCTACCGCGGCAACTACTGGAGCAGCCTCGACACTGGAGTCATTTGCTGCATGCAGCGTCCTCTGTCCAGGTGCAGCATCCCCCATGACCCTGGGCATAGCAGCCGCTTCCTCCCTGCTGCTTGCAGGCTGCAGGCAACTTCCTCCCTGATGCTCGACGAGATCTGAATTTGAGATAAGTTATGATTTGTTAGCACTCGGGGAACACCTGCACCCCCAGTCCGAACGCAAAAGAGCCATGCGCTATATCTTAACAAACCTAGGTGATTCTTGAAACTGTGCCTAGAGCAATCACCCAGGCAGAGTCATGTTTACGACGTCCAGTGCAACCTTCGGTATATACCGTATATACGCGTGTAACGGCCGCACTCGTGTAATAGCCGCACCCCTAACTTTGAACGAAGAAAGCCGAAAAAAATATATTTAAAAATTACCCGTGTATAGGCCGTATCAGAATATAATATGTATAAAACATGTATACAAAATATATATGTATATAAAATATGTATAATATGTATACATATTATATGCATATGTAATATGCATATAATATGTATAAAAATTAACCGTGTATACAATTTTAAAATCATAGGTGCGGCCTTTTTTTTTTTTTTTTTCAAGTACTGCCGGCAGATGGCACCCACCTTCAATGACCCACGACTTTGATTAAATTTGGTGGTCGCGTCGATACCTTAGAAAACGGCCCGTGACCATGGAAAAGAGAGTGAGCGCGACTCAAACCAGCAGTTATCGATCAGCGGTTTTCGGGCGGAAAGAACACGAATTTCGAGCTGCAAATTCTGTTCTGGGTATTTGGGCTGTCATATGTCACGCACAACTGAAAACCTCGGCAAGCATAAATACCCTGTCACTGTCCCTTTAGTCTTTAAACTCAACGTTATATTTGCTCAAGACAACAGCAAAAGAGCAGCCGGGCGAAAGTTCGGTGTCGACAACGCCAAGACTCGAGACGCCGACACAAGTTCCGAAGATGAGTGATCTACTACGGACGACTGAAAAGGACTTTGCACGCCTGTCTATGCAATACACATAAATGTTTTCTTGTTCTACCAAGGCGTGTGAGAACTTCCATTTAATGAAAAGCAAGTAGTGAAACTTTTGCCACAAAAAAAAAAAAAGATTTCCAAAACACTTTTTCATTTTTCTTTGTGTAATGGCCGCACCCCTAGTTCTCGCCCGAAATCAAAAAAAAATACCTGCGGCCATTACACGCGTATATACGGTAGTCCGAAGCTTTTGCTACTTTCCATTTGTCATACATACTTTCCACAGGTCTTGCTGCAGCCGCTTCGATGATTGGAGTCAAACGTGCAAGGAGGGCTGCCATCTTGGTTGCGTTACTTGCCACTTCTGTAAGAACACAGGACACATGATAAAATTCACAGTGCAATAATGCAAAATCCTATCACCCGATTTTATACAAAAGATATGTTTACCGAAACTGTATTCAGTAACATATATAAGTAGAGTTCTGCGTTTTCAGATAAATCCAACCAAATCCGACAAACACTACCTAATATATATATATTGCGGAGATCTATTAGAAAAACCCGAATTTGGGGACCGTCAATTGTAAAAACCTCAGCAATCCTTAATTTTTGTTTCAGGATTCTCGGTCAGCTTATGCAATTGATGCCTTGATTTCAGACCCACTTTTATTTTCAGTAGTAACAAAACAAGGTCAAGGAGGTAGCCGTCATCCGACGATAGCCGGACACGACATGCCTTCTCTGCTCCTTTATGGCTCTTTTGCGAGGCATTCACTCGGCTTTCTCGACAGCCCCATTGTATTGAAGAGCAAAATCATGCACACGTCACCGCCACTGACGACATAAATTTGAGTTTCAGCGATACTTCAGTCATGTTACAATGAAGCAAAACCTCTATTTTGATTATCTATAGACATACACAGATTTCAAAGTGACTGGCAAGTTTTGCCGACTCTTTTCACGCTTATGCAGTTAGTATTTGTACTGCTATATTCAATCATTTGGAGTTTAAAACTGCAATATTTTTCAAAAAATAAAACTTCGGAAATTTCTAAATTTTATGTATAAGCGAAAGACGAGATGACCTCTGCCAATATTCAGGTAAAAACAACAGCAGGTCAGGCGAATAAACTCTGAACCAGCGGACCAACAAAGTATTGGTAGAGGCTGTGTTCATCTGGCTTGTAACGACAGTGCAGAGGGCCCTACCGATCTCTTGAAGAAGCCCATTTGTCAGCCGCCTGTTAACCTTGCGCTCACGCTCCAGCTCGTCCTCTAAACTTCTTATCTTCCTCTGTGCCTTCCTCAGTTGGCTCTTGGGTACCAGCTCGTCGTCGCTCGACTCCGTCTCGCTATGTTCCAAGTCTGGACGGCGAACACGAGATGGTCCCTCTGCGCTACTGCGGTGCTTTTTCAAAATCGTCTTCATTCGCCTGTCTTTGGCAGACCTTCGATGCAACATTTTTTCTTTTGCTGGCCCAGCAGGACGTGGTGCAATGGACCTCGCTGTTTCATTCCTTGACGCTTCTCCAAGCTCCAGTGGGGGCTGCTGTGCTTCTCTCTTGGAGAAATTAACAATCATAGTTTCTTTTAGGCTATGAATTTGTGAAAGAGACCAGATGACTGGTTCACTTCTTACTTAGTGCAAAACACATGTAAATTAAAGTGCACTAAATAATTCTCAACATCCCACTGAACAATTAAGTATGCTAGTATATATGCAAAATATTAATTGCTTCTTCCTTGCTAGGCGTACAGAGGACTAACTCCTTCGGCAGTGGAATATTGAGCAGGCCACCATGGTTTTTGATAGCGTCGAAGATGATCCGCTGAGAAACATATGAAATCTCTGCCAAGCTGCTTGTTAGCACTTGTTAACACTAAAACCTTTTTTGACGGAAGCTTCGCCATGACTGAGCAGAAGGAGCAGCTTTAGTGCGTCCCACAGTGTGGAAAAAGAAGTGTCATACTTCGTCAGGCACACAAAAACTTATCAATACGCTCTTGCCTTCTTTCGTAGCCTTACAGTTCATGTCTTAACTCGTGACAAAAATTGACATACTGCCCCCGAACCAGGTCCCTCTTGTGCTCAGAAAGAAGGTTTGCATTGATAAGGCAATTAAAAACAACTTTGAGCTTCCCAAGGCCTCTTTTTGTTTTCGACATTTCTCTGGGATCAAAGCAGGACAGCCCTCGGACAATTGGGTACTTGAGAGGACTTCTTTCAAGAAGCTTCAATGTCATTTCAACTAGAAACTTGCAACACTCAAATCTAAACTCAAGAATGCATTTAGAGTTCGCCTTGCTGTTTTTCAGTATTTTCTCTGCTGCACATCCGGACAGGAGCTGCAGGAGTAGTGAGACGACACAGCCTTCAATGTCCACAGAGTCTCGGCTTCAACAACCGTTTCGTGCTTCCGACAATCCGTGTCAAGGGTCGCGGCCCGTGAGGTACTTGCACCTGCACGCTGCTGTTTGGGCGTATCCGGCGCCAAGTCCAATGCTAGTAGGTAAGAGGCGATAGACGAGCTGGAAGCAGCTGACTCGGCTTCAGGTCGATGCTTTGCGCTATTCAATAACTCTTCAAAGTGCTTTCACCCATTGTGGCAACATCAATCGACTTTCGACAAATTGCGCATTTCGCTCGGAAGGAGTCATTTGTATCTGGTCTTGCCCACTGACGATAGTCTTTGTGTTCCAGCCAAGAAGGCTGGAACTTACACTTTCCACCTGGCATTTTGGCTTTCAATCTCGATTGAAAGTGTCTCACGCTCACCAACACAATCCTCAAAACACTCAACAAAAAGCAAAAATGGTTATGACACGGGACGCCTTGGATTGGATTGGATTGGCTTTATCCTTTAGAACAGACGACGCGGCCCAATTTACGCATTTGTTGGAGGATTTTCAAGGAGTACAAGGATCGCTCCAACTTTCAAGGATATTTAAGGGCCCTTAAAGGGCAATTCTGGACAAAACTCAAAATGAAATAAATTACTGGTATCGCTGTAGTGACACAAAATACGACCCCAGCCAAAATATTACGTCCGTGGGACACCGCATTCTCAACTAATGCCGATAATAAAAATGTGACCCGCCACGAGCCGCTGCTCCTTAGCGGGCGGCCAGCGGGTTGCCGATCGCTATAGCAACATTGGGCCGTGACGTCAGTATCGTTCTCTTTTTTTCCTCCAGTTCGGGCGTTGCGTGGAGTGCGCTTCTTTGAGCCGCTACCATCGCTACTTCGGCTTGTGATTAGCATGCTTAGCCGTTGCTTTTATCTGTACCCCTTTGTACCTTCGGTATAGCCTTTTGTTTATTTGCTTGTGAGGACTCCAAGACTCGTTTTAGCGAGCAACTCTGTGCACCCAACACTGCCCAGCTGTTCCTCGAAAGATGCCGAGTGCAACTTGTAGCGCTGTGGGCTGCTCAAACAACCCGCTGCGCAACACGGAGGTGCTTTCTCACAAGTTTCCAGTGGACCAAAAATTGGACAAGGTGTGGGTGAACGCTGTTCGACGAGTGGTTTTTACGCGCCCGAGGAAAACAGAACGAAAAAACAGACGTCTACAGCCCAGCACACGTGTGTTCGGGCGCCGCGGCCCGCGCCGGAGAGCCTCAAAGCTTCTATCTGGTACTGACCCCCACCCCGCGAAATCTAGAGGGCCCCCAGTACTGTACGTCACTGGCAGCGCGGCGTAGAGCAACGCCGCTCCATCCGATGACAATTTAGGCCTAGCGACGAGTACGGAAGACCGCACACACAGCGACAGCCGCCGAGTATGGCACCGAACGAGTTCACGGGTTTTCCAGTCGCTAGCTTTTGGGTGTAAGCACTAACTCTCGCTACATATGCTGGATAACTACCACGTATACAGAATTAAAACAAAATCAGCTTACTTCCTATCTTTAGACGGCTAGCGCAACAGAGGTAAGTGCCGCTCGGCCTGCGTACTCGTTGAACGAGAACGATCTTGACGTCACGTTCACATAGCGGCTGATTTCCAGTGTTGCCGGGGCCTCGAGCGGCTAGTTTCGGTTTTGTTGGCCGCGCCCCAAACAAAACTTTGAGGCGTCTATATCTTTAAAACTACGTACAATAACGAGAAAAAAATTACACCTTGCAATTCAGGGACGCTGACTGCACTAAAAACAGTCGCCCCTCTGGCTGGCAGACTCACATTGCGCGTTATAAATATTCAAACAACCAATTTAATAAAATAAAGTAAGTGCGCAAACGACCTGGTGTACATTAAACATTATTTAAAAACCCCGAGACTGCAAGTAACGACACAAACACACAGAAGTCTGAAACACAGCCGAAATTTTATTTTCCGAAACCTGTTTAAATAGGAAAAAAACAAACAAAAAAGGGAAACTTGAGACTTGAGTGTGTGTGTCGTTACCTGTGGTCTCAGAGTTTTTTAATCATGATAACCAATTTACTTTATAACAAACTGAAAGATGCTTACGATTTGACCATCCTCCATAAAGATGACAGGCACAGGCATCCGTTTCTTGGACACGTACCGGCATACATCAGATTCTGTTTCTGCAACATAGGACAGCATAGAATAGGCATACATAGCAGAATAAATTCAGTCACATCCACAGAGTACTTAGTTGGGTCAGGGGTGTTAAAACGTTGGTCAGCCATTCAAATGATGTGTTGAGTCTCTACGCCGTAGAGAAGAAATTATGTCAGTACAGTACCGCCAGCATGAAGTTCTTACCAACATGCATCGCAAAGTAATAATTACACCCGTGTTTCCCAAACTTTGGACAGTGACACCCTGACTGAGGAAGGCGCTATGGTGCGGCACGGGAAGTTTGAAAGGGTTCAACGAACGATATCCTTGAGTGTCTTTGAGTTAGAAATCCATCGGCTCTGAAAGATATTCCACCAGAGCCAAGGCAGTAGATATGACTGGACAAAAGACCCATTTAGCCAACAACTCCTAGATACGAAATCTGTAGCACTGATAATCTTAAATCACCTAATATCAACCAGCGCACAGATTGGATGCAAGTGCTCCGTGTTGTTGCTGATTAGGCACGAGTCCCAGCCAAATGCTAATGGGGCACTCTCATACGATTGGTTGCCAGCACTGGACAACATTTGGTGACGAAGAATTATCAGCTCTATAACTTGCTTTTGCCTAGGTGTTGGTTTAGCAGTGCAATGTAGCAAACTGGCGACTTCTACAGCGCAGAGGCACGCCGCATTTCTTGAATGGCTGACCAACTCCGCACTGTCGAAATATGCAATGCACACAAATGAATTGCACGAAACTGAACTTTGTGTCTCGAAAACAAGTTTTCACTACAAGAAAAAAATGCTTTAAGATCAGGGGTTTCCCCATGAACCGAAATTATTTCATTTATTTCGGCTCAGGAGGGACAGGGGGTGCGGCAGATAGGCCGAAGGCCCATAACAGATAGCCTGCAACACTCGAACCTAAAAAAAAAAAAAAGAAAACGCGGGAAGGGGGGAATGAAGAGCGGTAGATAAACAAAGTTTCGTCTAAACTTTTTTTTTTTTTTTTTTTTGGGGGGGGGGGGGGGGGGCGGCGGAATTGAGAATAGTCGTTGCGAATTAAGGGGGTGCCTTCAGAAAAACACGGGCCGGGGGGGGGGGGGGGGCTGACCCCCTTCCCCGGCCCCTACGGGGTGTGTAGGGAAATCACTGTTTGATTGTGCAACGGCCCCGCTACCACCGCAGACTGCAATGGTTGCTAACTTTGCGGTCCTTTACTTGAGCCCACCCGGCACGAGCGCACGTGTAGCCGCTGAAGCGTGATCCGAAGCAGTTAGCTCAAGCTTTTAGCATACATGCGTGAATAACAAAAGTCAACGCAATGGTGAGGCAAAATAAAAGCAATGCGCATTATGTGAACTTAAAAAAGTTGTGTCAACTTACTTCCAAGATGCAGGACATGTGCATCGTAGAACCCTTCTTCACCGCCGTCCGGTTTCACCCAGTATGCCTTGACGGTTGCAGGCGGGAGGTCGTCGACGGACTTGGGCGAAAATCGCTGTATATGCGATACTGGCATAATCGCTCGCTTGTTGTCAAGAACGTACCTCACGTACGCGTAAAACATCGCGTTCACGTGGGAAACGTTCACGGGAAGCGTTCAGCGGGAAGCGTTCACGTCCACGGGAAGCGTTCACGTTCACGGGAGGTGTTCACGTGGGAAGCGTTCAGCGGGAAGCGTTCACGTTCACGGGAGGTGTTCACGTGGGAAGCGTTCAGCGGGGAGCGTTCACGTGGGAAGCGTTCAGCGGGGAGCGTTCACGTGGGAAGCGTTCAGCGGGAAGCGTTCACGTTCACGCGAGGTGTTCACGTGAGAAGCGTTCAGCGGGAAGCGTTCACGGGTGGTGTTCACGTGGGAAGCGTTCAGCGGGAAGCGTTCACGTGGGAAGCGTTCAGCGGGAAGCGTTCACGTTCACGGGAGGTGTTCACGTGGGAAGCGTTCAGCGGGAAGTGGTCACGTTCACGGGAGGTGTTCACGTGAGAAGCGTTCAGCGGGAAGCGTTCACGTTCACGGGAGGTGTTCACGTGGGAAGCGTTCAGCGGGAAGCGTTCACGTGGGAAGCGTTCACGTGGGAAGCGTTCAGCGGGAAGCGTTCACGTTCACGGGAGGTGTTCACGTGGGAAGCGTGCAGCGGGAAGCGTTCACGTTCACGGGAGGTGTTCACGTGGGAAGCGTTCAGCGGGGAGCGTTCACGTGGGAAGCGTTCAGCGGGAAGCGTTCACGTTCACGGGAGGTGTTCACGTGGGAAGCGTTCACGTCCACGGGAGGTGTTCACGTGGGAAGCGTTCAGCGGGAAGTGTTCACGTTCACGGGAGGTGTTCACGTGGGAAGCGTTCACGTCCACGGGAAGCGTTCACGTCCACGGGAAGCGTTCACGTTCACGGGAGGTGTTCACGGGAAGCGTTCACGTTCACGGGAGGTGTTCACGTAGAAGCGTTCAGCGGGAAGCGTTCACGAGAGAAGCGTTCACGTGGGAAGTTGGAACAAGAAAACGACGGATGTGGATATGGATATGGTCGCTTAACCAGCTTAACGGCTTGAAGTATCGGGCGGTCACTAACGGCTGTATCCGTAACGGCCGAAACCCTAAAATAAACAATAAGTGAACCTCCTTCTACTCAAAAACTATTACTTTTGTATTTAAATTATATATTTTTTACACATTACATTGCACTTGTTTTATTGCTTCAGCCTTCATTAATTGTTTAAGCCAATCCAATGCGGCCGTTTGGCCAATGGCTCTTCAACTGGCTCGCGAGTCGCAGAACCGCACGGAACCTGCAGAAAGTTGTTTTGGAGAGACGCCAGAGCCGCTGAAACTTTCTTTTTGTCGAAACTCGACGGCTCCTATCATCCACACGTTTATGGAGCCACTCGCGTTGATATTTTGACGCGAACATGGCTAGTGGTGTGGAACCTAAGCGTCGGCGATTGGTGTACTTAGACGAAGGAAACCCCCTTGACGTCCCGAAATCAACTTTGGCACACTATAGGGTCGCCGCTCCCTCCGGCAATTCAGTAAACTCCAAAGTGTGTGATCCGCCCACCGGCGTCCATGCCAGTGTCCCGGTCTATTGCGCCAGCGACTCGCCGGTGAGCTCCGTCATGTGCGAGGCACCTGTTTCCGGCTCGAACCTCGGAAAGGAAGACCAAGAGCAGGTGAGCAGCGCTTCACCCGAAACCCGCGAAACGTTCTCGGACGATTCGTCCGTCGACGACTTCATCGTTGATGGTAACGAATATACTCCTGGAGACGTTGACACGTCTAGCGAAGGGAGCAACTTCTACGACTTACCTCAACCCGACGCGATGTCAGAGGAAGACTTCCTCGCTGCAGGACTGCAACAGTTCGGCTCTGAAACCTTGCCGCACTCTACGACTACAAAAGCCGAAGCTTTAGCTATGATGATGTCCTTTCTGTCCGCCAACGGGCTTAGCTGGAAGGCGCTGGACGATCTCTTGAAGATGTCCAATACTTTTTTTGCTCCTGTGTCAGACGTATTTCCCCGAAGCAAATATTTGTTCAGGAAGATGTGGGCCTCGAAAACTGTCGAGTTAGTGGATTACCACTATTACTGCAAGACTTGCAATGATCTTCTTTCACCATGTAATGGAGAAGACAACCTTATTTGCCCGACATGCGATAAGGAAAGCAAAGCTCAAGAGCTCAAGAGTGCAGGGTCTTTCTTTGTCACAATGAAGATGCATGAGCAGCTGAAACAAGTCATCAACGAGACAAAGGATGCTCTCCAAGCTAACCTTGAGAGAATAGCATCAAGTGATTCAAGCGTCATCACAGACATCACTGAAGGGCATGCACACCGCCAGCTGCGTTCCAGTGGGATCCTGGGCAACAGTGACCTGACTGTGACAGTGAATACTGACGGAAGCCCCGTATTTTCGTCATCCGGGGTTTCCATCTGGCCAATTCAGTTTACGGTTAACGAGCTGCCTGTGCCCCTGCGATTTCAGCACTGTACCCTTGCTGGGCTTTGGTTTGGGAAGGAACATCCTGATATGACTCTTTTCCTTGCCAAGTTTGTGGAAGACATGAACAGCATGCCACCAGTCCTTTGGGAACATGAAGGAAACCTTCACTCATCGAAGGCCTATGTTATCTGCTTCTGTCTCGACGCGCCTGCACGTTCAGCTGTACAGAACTGTGTCCTCTTCAACGGATACTTCGGGTGCCCGTGGTGCTTGATCAAAGGAGACTACATCGATGGTGAGGACACTTTGTATTTTTGATGTTTGGATTATTATATTGAAGGGTTATCTTTTGAACTTTTGTATTTTGGAAATTTTAGTTAGTGTATGTTCATTTGTGTGCATGAAGAAATCTTAAGAAAATAATGCCACTTCGAAAGACCATGAGAAATGTAATGTTTCGTTAAGGGGCAACTACGATCCGAAGTTGGACCAGACAAAATGCTAGGTGTCAGTTGCAATAAAATATGACTGTAGGCCATATTTTATGTCGAAGCAATGCTGCGCTCCCTACAAAGACAGATGAACATCACTTACTTAGATAGCTGCAAAAAGCTGAGACTTCTCGATTGACATCTTGGCTCCTGCATTTCAGGATGATTGAGTATTTTAGCTAAAGGGCCCCATCAATGATTTTGTAGCTTCTGCCTTTTTTGTGCTATTCGCTTTCTTATTAGTTTTGGGAGACTCTGGGAGCGGAGACTAAATGACAAAATAATAGGGTATCATATTTTATTTTGACAAGGCGCGGAACAATGAAATGTACGGTGGCACTGCGGGATTCTAAACGCACGCAGCCAACAACATTAACTGACTTGGTTTGCTGATTGGCCAGAACCGTCTAAACGTTTCTTTCTGACCTAGAAATAGTAAGTATGATTGTGTCCGCCATCCTTATTCTTTCTAAAAGCAGTTTTTATTCAGGTTTGAGGGCAAGAAAGTAAAGAAATAGTTAGAAAAGTGAACGAACGCCTCATTGAGCTGCCACCTAGCATAGCGGCGCAACAACACTGTCCCTCTCTACTGGTGCAGCATTTTGGAAACGGGTGTGGCTGAGATACCCCTCGCTCTCTTCAAGACGGGGGGGAGGCTCGTCAAAGCTAGAGTCTTCATAGAGGGCCTGTTCGGACCGGTCTTCGGAGTAGACCAGCTCGCTTTGAGCCTACCATTGGCTGTGCTGTATACAGGTAGTTTTAGTGATTTTAATGCTAATAACTTCCGAAATAATGGTCAGTCTCGACGCAAGTTTCCGACCAGTTAAAAAATTATTGGAGGGGCCCTTTAAAGGGACAGGGACACTTATGATAAGCTTAAGTTTTTTAAGGGGTATTCACATGAGGGAGAAATCCAAAGGGTTTTCTCTATGGCGCGCGCATCCCGCGACGAAAACGTCAGGTTTTTGCGGTGTGCAAAAGCCTGGAATTTTCGTCTCGTGATGCGTGCGCCGTGGAGAAATCCCCGGGATTTCTCCCACGTGTGAATACCTCTTTAGGAGAAGCTCGTCTTTTGAGAGCAAGGCACATGAATATGCTCTTCTATTTTTACTAGGATTGTTTGACTTTTTATCCGCAAAATAAAACAATTAAAACCGAAGCTATACCAAGACCACATACCAAGGAGAGAAACATTTCTCTTTTTGAATTGTTTTTCCTAAATGCAGTATACAGCTAAATCTAGTTAGCCGTATATATATATTAATCGGTAGTATGCTTTCACCTCTTCACAGGAAGCATCCGCTACATTGACTTCGTGGATGCACCAGCCAGGACCTCTCATGGCGTCTTAAGAGACATGGGACTTGCCGTTGAATGCTCAGTCCCAATCAACGGCTACAAGGGCCCATCGCCGACCGTAAACCTCCCGCACTTTGACCTTGTGTGGGGGTTTACAGTTGACTACATGCATGCTGTGCTGCTGGGCGTGGCACGACAGATAACTGAACAGCTGCTGTCATCCTCAAGCTCTCAAGAGAGATATTACATTGGTATGTCTTCTACACAAAACTTCTTGGAAATAGAAATGTACCAAGAACTCTCTATATGGCAAAAATAGCTTTTATTATACTCAGCACATTTTAGTGTCCTACCAGATCAAGAGCAACATATGCAAAAATGGACAGTTGCTTTCGCCTCTGCTTTTACGCTACATACAGCTAACTAAATTTTCTGAATCCCCAGCTTGACCCCTTTTGGCCTCCTACTTAGTTTATTTAGATTCACAACAGTCAGTTTGTAAAGCCAAAATTTAGCCGATGCCAAAACCATCATTCACAATTTCCTGCACATTCCAGTGTTGCGACGTCGCCGGTGGGCAGACTCGAGGTCGAGCACATACTCTAGAACAGAGGTGTACAGAGCGCGACACTGTTAGCGCGAACAAGCGATCGCCGGTTTTTCCAGCTTTTCTCTTTGAAACCAAGGAATGTCATCCAAGTTATTATTGCTACGCAAAGAGCTCATTTAGTTCTATAATGTAAGCGATAAAATTTCGTGCTCGCTAACACTATTTAGAAGTAAAATGGGAAAATGCGCCGATGTCGTGTTCGCGCTAACAGTGTCGCGATGTGTACAAACTTTTGAGGCCGTAATCTCTAAGAGGTTTAAAGGGCAACTCTGCTTAGTTCTAAAAATTTTGGGATAATGGGTGATTATACATTCAGAACTCTACTCGTTTTCATCTCAAGAACCATAGTAAAAGAGTAACAGCTCCTCGCGGAACATTACTTTTTCACCATTTTATGTAGAGACTTAGATATGTGTAGGTGAATTTTAGATTAGATATATGTTACCTTATCAAGACGTTCACATCTCAAACGCCAAAAGCATCGCTTCTTCCTCCGACAATCAAATCTTGTAGGAACTACTTCGTGCAGCGTATGAACAATGCGCAAAATGTCCTTTTTTCTTGAGGTGAAAACAAGTGTAGTCATGAAGGACCCGAGGTCATTTGTTTCCCCAAAAATCAAACGGATATTGTGCAACCCTATTTTAAACGGGGCCGGAAACCAACCTTGAAGCTTCGCCTTTAAGAGCAACTGTGGTGCAGACAATACGTCATCAACCACGCCCCTTGGCAAATCAACCAGCGTGGGACAGACGGTGCAAACGTCGTCGGCAACCTAGGCACATGAAC
This sequence comes from Ixodes persulcatus, assembly GCA_013358835.2. Taxonomy (NCBI): domain Eukaryota; kingdom Metazoa; phylum Arthropoda; class Arachnida; order Ixodida; family Ixodidae; genus Ixodes; species Ixodes persulcatus. The sequence continues at coordinate 62,297 of JABSTQ010003843.1, forward strand.
GAGTCGGTAACGCTATCTGTAGGTTTTTTCTGCATTTTGCATAAAAAAGTATTAAACGAATAAAAAGTAGCCATGCGCCTGACGTTTTAGCGCAGTGTTGCCTGGGCGAACACCGTGCTATTGACAGTGCTGTTTACTGCATCCCTGTTGCTCACTAGAATTAGCCGATTTTGGTTTTCAAACTTGATACTAGCAGCAAAAATCTAAACACAAAGCTGTTTGCTGCCCGTGCCTGTTTTGTTGCCTCGTTTTAGATACAGTTAAACCTCGATTTAACGAAGTTGACTGGAGCCGCAAATTACTTCGTTACATCGCGGAATTCGTAAAATCGGGAGATGCATTTTTTGGCCATTAGATTCAATAATTACGACCTTAATGCAGCGGCATCCAAGCTGCTTCCGTGGCACCGTATTAAAGCTTTCAATTCTCAGGAAAACAACAAATTTATTGCTCAAGAAAGAAGCTAGTGATCTTCGACTGCGAGCGCTTCATCAAAAGCGGAAGCACACACTTCTCGTAAGCGGTGAGCGCACTGAAGGCAACTGCAGTTCCCTCGTGCGCACCCGCGAACCGCCTCAGGAGGTCAACAGACCAGCAGACATGCAAAAGAGAGCGCTTTCCGTTGTAGCACTTCCCCGGATATCGGAACGTTCTTGGCTCGCATGTCCATAAACCACATGTAAAGCGCTTCTTCCAACTTTTCGTACGGCGTAGTCTTCAGGTTTTTTTTTTTCGTCGCCTTCCCTGTTGAAGCCGCTCGAAGGATAGCGTCCTTCCCCTTCAAGATCGTTGACAACGTGCTCGCTGGGATGCCGTGCTCTGTAGCAACGTCGCATTTTTTACGTCCACTGGCAACAGCATTAATTACCTTTGCTTTTTCTTCTAGAGAGAGAACTTTTTGTTTCTTTTTTGGCGGCTCCATTTGGCGGCGACGTAGACATGTTGGTAGAGGAATCCAAAGACGTGACAACAGGGAGGACCCAGGAACAAAGAAACACGGATCTCGACTCCGCAAACGGCCAAAACGACGGCGAACGTCGTCGGCGCAATCTATTGCACGCGACGTGAAATACCGCCGCCAGCGCCATCTGGTATAGTTTACTCAAAGCTCGTGATGCACAGTTCGTTTTTGCGTGGAGTTCCGTAAAATACAGACTTCGGGTTCCTCAATGTTACTGATGCACCATAATGACAATCTTCTGAGTCTTTCTTTTCGAAATATCCGTGAAACGACCTCGTTTCACTTGTATTTATTTTCAAAAAAGCTTCGTTAAATCGGAACATTATTTCGTTATTTCGAGTTCAGAAAAGCATTGAGCCCTATGGGCACCTTACAGAGAATCAAAATTTCTTCGTTAGATCGAGGAATTCGTAAGATCGGGTTACGTAAAATCGAGGTTCAACTGTATTTACTTGGTATGTTTACTGCAGACCGGTCAAGGTGCGTGCTGCATGCCTAGCTTCACTCCCAGTATGCTGCTTGGTGCTTTGGATAATTTTTCAGATAGTCTAGTAGGTATTGCACGCATGATGCTAGTTTTGACCGCTAGCATCAGTGCTGATACTGGCTTCTGACGAGCTCTGATGGCGGAGGAAAACCTTTGCATTGCGAAAGGTGTGTTTCTTTTAACTAAAGATTTCATGAAGTCAAACCAATGGTCTACATTGTTAATTATACTTAGAATTATTTATCATTTTTATTTAGGGGTGTGCGAATATTGAAATTTTCGAATATGAATCGAATACGAATAAGACGAAAAACGGGCTTCGAATATCGAATCGAATATCGAATATCTGTCTTGGAACAAAAAATTGCTAAACAAGATGTAACAGCAGGTTTTATTTTCTTTTTAAAATAAATCAACACAGCTGCAATTTACTGGGCTGCAGCAGGCTAAAGATACTTCTAGTAATCCACTCATTACAAATTATCGTGTAGGAAAATTAACTGTCCAACATGTTCAGAAAGTGAGCGCTTCCTACGCGCTGTGACATCATTTTTACCAGTAGAAAGACCCTTAAATTGGGAAACCTGCAAAATTTCACGAAAAGTTTGAAGAAGTTTGGACAGTGGTTGCCGGCTTCTACACTAATATTTCAAATTTTGGAAAATAAATGATTTAGAAAGTATTTTCTTTTTATAAAATGGTTACCAATGTTTACATAAAAGCGAAAATATGCGCTTTTAACGCTTTCATTAGTTAATAATGTGAACCGGTGATGCCAATAAACCCAACAAATATTGCAGTTTTCCTCCGCCAGGCGAGTCAACTAGTTTTTTTTTTTTTTTTTTATTTTCGCGCACGCGCACAAAGGTAGAACTTCAGTCCAACCTTTGTCGAACATCATGTTAAAAGTTCGAAAAAGTTGAACTTAGTCGAACTCGAACATGGGCAGATTCGCGACATCCCTAGTTTTGACTGCGCGGGATTCGGGAGTGGCAGGAGTTGTTGACGATGGCGATGCAATGTTCCGCTCACACCTAGCTTTTTTTTAATTTTCAAGCATTTATATTACATAACACTCTCGAGATTTATTTTATATTGATATTTCACTCTCGCGGTTTCTTTTATTGTATCAATTTATAGAACGCCCTATTACATCACATATTGCTATAAAAGCGCCACACAACAAAGGGCTTGGTGAAAAAGAAACCGAAACTGATCCTGTCTTGTTGCCATCGGACAGATAGAAACGGAGCAGACCGATAACGCACGCATCATACCCATTTCTCAGTGAATAAACATATTCATGGGGGGATGCGTGGCAAGCAGATTATTCGTTACTTGCTCGAATATTCGTAGTTTGTGCGAATATTCGCCGTTTTTTCCGAATATTCGGCTTTGGCCGAATATTCGGGAATTTCCGAATATGCAATTTTCGAATCGAATACATTTCGAACAAGGAAAATATTCGATTCGTATTCGAAATTGCGAATATTCGCACACCCCTATTTTTATTACAACCCAAAAAAGCCCGAATTCCGAAGTGATTTCTGGAAAAGCCCAATTTCTCGTTGATTACAAGGTTGAAAAATAACGCCCGATTTTCACATCTTGATTTCTGGAAAAACTTAAACCCGAAAATAAAGGGCCCTAAGTATATGATGGTGGGCTAAGTTGGGCTGCTCTAAATAATTTCTCAGTGTAGTGCCTATCTTACTTGCAGGTGCAAGCAGCCGTGCAGCAGAAATCGACCGCCGCCTAGGTGCTATCAAGCCCCCCCACTCCTTCACTCGGCTGCCCCGACCGCTCAGCACCCGGTCCAACTGGAAGGCCTCAGAGTGGCGCCATTGGTTGCTGTTCTATTGCCTCCCCTGCACCCTGGACGTGCTCCCGCAGCAGTACTGGTCCCACCTGAAGCAGCTGGTGGAGGCCATTCATATCCTCCTGAGCAAAGTGCTGACACAGGCCTCTATTGACTCTGCTGGTGAGCATGCATGAGCGACTCTGTTGGTGAGCATGAGCAAGCATGATCATTTCTGCACTCAATATTTTGCAAATTTTGCAAAGTGCCAGTTTTAAGAAGTTGTTGCAGGCACAAAATTTTGCAGCCTCGAGCAATGTATTCGATAGCAGGTGGTGATTTATTTGCACAATACATTTTACATTACTTCTTTCAAATTTCAAAAATAAGGTCCAAAGACTCGGAGGCTATTTCCATCATCTTGATATATTCCTTCTGGAGCCAAGTGCACTTTTGCTACCGGTGTGAGAGCCTTTCCATGCTTAGCTGGAACCATATTTCGGAAGTGTGTCGCTCCCACGCTTGTGCAGCTTCTCCCATTATCCCATTACCATGGCTTTCGACGACGATGACACGCTATTGGTTTCAGAGTTGGCTTAAAAATCGCAGCTGTGCCAAATGCAGAGCAACCAAAATAGAAACGAAACTACCGTATTTACTCGAGTAATAGCCGCACTATTTATGAACAAGGCCCTTCCGTCTACTTTTTCGCAAAGCACATATACAGCCAATCATTGTATTGTGCATAAATAACATAGCGAATAATTAGGTTGAGAACACAATTCTGCACACAAAAGCAATCTTCACAGATGGTATCTTTGTGCGAACACGTTATCTCTGTCCTGTAAACCGCTGGAATCATGCTGTCGATCGCGGCGATTGGCAATCCGCGTGCTCCGCGGAAAAGGGAACCCTCGGGTTTTCTTCATAAACAGTGCGGGTATTAGTCGAGTAAATACGGTAGCTATCCTTGTGTTTTGTTTGGCGTTCATTCGTTGGTAGTGCAGTGCTCCCTCAAAAAGCGGGGGGAGTTGTGTGCTATGAGGAAGCTTTTAAAGTTGATGGGCTGCAACTACGACGACAGTAGAACAGTGAGCGACCACGTTTGTATTCCTGTAAATGAAGCGTCCTCCGTTTTCAAAAATGACAACGCAGCTTTACCCATTTTATCTTAAAGGGGCCCTGCAATCATATTTAAGTGTCTACCTTTTTTGCGGTTTCCACGTCCCTCGGGGCTCAGGCAAGTCAGTGGATACGCAGAAAGTAACTAAATATCAGTGCATCATATTTTAGCTGGACGACGCGGAAACCTCCTCCACCGTCGGGGCGCGACCCACAGTGCCGAAAGCGCGCGATATGTAACGTCTTAGGTCCTGGGCTTATTACTGGTCAGAGCAGCTAAAAGCTTCTTTTTTGTCGAAATACAAAATATAAGTGGCGCAAACCATTTCAATTATTTATAAAAGTAGTTTTTGTTCATCTTTATAGATCAGAAAAGAAACAAATGCAGTTTATAAAGTACGGAAACAAGAAATTACCCGTCGACATACCCGCCACCAAGCGGTGGAAAAGGCGGTGCATACTAGAAAGGTATAGTGGGATCAGGTGCCAACGAGCGGCGAGCGTAGAAAGGTCCCGGATGTATGCGGCGGCGCAGCGGTCATACAGACTGAAAGATCCGACCGGTTCCGAGCGTTCCCAAGGCCTTCGGCGAGCAGCTTTGGCTTGCGGTTTGGCCTTTTGGCGGTATGGCAGCGCGAAGTGGCTCCCGTTCTCAACTGATCTTTACCCCGTGTTTGCAGTCGTTTGTGGCCAATGAAGTGTCATGCCGAATTAGTGTTTAATCGCGCAGCAAATGCAATGCGAGCCGCCCTGGCTGCCCGCTTCATACAGCCTATCAAGAACATGCTTTAGTGGAGCCCTCTCGAGCTGTCGACACGGAGTGCGGCAGCCGTGACCGCTCACTGAGCTCACTACCCCTCGTCTAGTTCACGGCCATTCAAGCAGCCAAGGACGTCATGAAGGAAGTTTTCTTTTGCTTGTTTTTGTCATTTTAATTTGCCTATAACTTCTAAAATAAAGCGAAATTCGAGAAAAGAAAAGTTTCATTAAGTTACTACGTTCAGTGCACTAAAATTCGGTGCAAATTACAAACCAGTAAAAACGTCCTTGCAGGGCCCCTTTAACAGCGCCTCGCTAATGTTTGCGTGAGCGTCCGTACCGCCGATCTCACCCTGCTTCGTCATTGGGGGTGGGGGGGGGAGGGGGAGGGGGGATTTGTGCCATTGGTCTCCCCCCCCCCCCCGAAATAAAATCCTGGCTACGCCACTGCTCTAGGTGGTGTTGCTTCGGTTCGTGGCGGTATCGCAGCTGTGCCAAATGCAAAGCAACCAAAATAGAAACGAAACTACTGCATTTACTTGAGTAATAGCTGCACTACTTATTAACAAGGCCCTTGCGTCTACTTTCCCACAGAGCACATAAACAGCCAATCAGTGCGTTGCTCATAAATACCATAGCGAATAACCAGATCGAGAACACGATTCTCCATACAAGTGCAATCTTCACAGATGGCATCTTTGCACGAAGACGTTATCTCTGTCCTGTAAACAGCTGGAATCATGCTGTCGATCGCAGTGATTGGCAATCTGCGTGCTCCGCCAAAAAGCGAACCCTCAGGTTTTCTTCATAAACAGCGTGGCTATTACTTGAGTAAATACGATACTATAGTCTTCAAACTACCTACCAAAAGGCGCTGGGCATCCGGAAGCACCGCGGAAGCTTTGAAATGAGTCTCCGTGCCCATTGATTACAGGTCACCGTCGCTCTGTGGGAGCGGTCAGGAAAGTGTTCAACTAAAACAGTGATGCGGCAACTGTGGCATGAGAAAATATGCTTCCATTCTCTTATGTGAACGATGGAACAGGCGAAATGCAGTTAGTCATGGTACAGAGATGAACAAAGATGTTTGTCGCAAGCCATTAATTTTGCTGTTTCTGGAGAATGGCAACTGTATAAGAATGGCAACTCAACCTTTTGTATTCACTTGGTCATTATTCATCTTAATTGAAGTCTTCTTCAAAAGCAAGTTCAGCTTCAATTATTTGTTGTATTTTTATTTTGTTTTCTTTGTTTGCTGTCCAAACTAGTTTTGAATCATTTTCTACTTGCAGAAAAGCTGTTGAAGAACTTCGTGGCTGGAACGCAGCGGCTGTATGGGGACACTGCAATGAGCTTCAACATCCACCAGCTCTTGCACCTGCCGGAGGTGGCTCGTCACTTCGGTCCACTCTGGGGCCACTCGTCATTTGTCTTCGAGGGAGGCAACGGTAGGCTTGTTAAGCTTGTGACTGGCGCCAGTGGTGTCCCTCTGCAGATTGTCGAGAGGGTTGTCATGCAACAGCAGCTCGAGTCTTTTCTTGCATCCCCACTGGTGTCTGACAGCGTTACACGTCTCTGTCGAGACATGCTAGGATACGCAAAGCTTGAGAATGCTCTTCATGTGGACGATGTTTGCCTGCTTGGATATCCATGCCAGATAGCAACTCCTCAGGAGGTGAAGTCTGCTCTTGTGGGACAGGTCTGCCCTGACATGTCAATGGAGTATAACAGACTAACCTACAAGGGGCAGATTTTGCACAGCACGTCGTACAAGAGAGCCACTAGGTCTGACTCCTCTGTTGTAGAGTGTGAGGACGGCAGGTACTTTGTCATCACAAAAATTATTTCGGTGAGCAAGAAGGCATTTTTGCTTTGCAAGAAAGTTGTGCTTGCAGAAAGTGGTGACTTTCCTGTGCACATCAAAGAGTGCTTTGTTTCGATGGTCCCGACAATGTATGTTGTGGAGCCATGCAAGGTGAAGGCACCGTGTCTTTTTATGAGGTTTGAAAATCCATCCGCCAGCTACATTTGTACGCTGCCAAATGAAATTGAGCGTGACTGAACTGATGGGCAGCTCCCCCATCCATTTGGACATCCCGTATTTACTCAAATTTAATGCTTCCCTTTAAAGAGGATCACAGTTTTATGGTATACTGATTAAAAATTGTTAGTTAATACATATACCAAATTCCAGATTCCAGATCTCGGGGCGATAGGGTAGCATACTTAGGGAAGCACTGTTCTACGCAGTGTTTGATGATTTGCCCCACAATCGCATTTCCACTCCAGCAAATGAAATATTACCTTGGTACATATATTCCTTCGAAAAATAGAGTCCACTTCGAAATGCAGTTTGCTCAAATTATTTGTAATTACAAAAAGGTTTCCCTCTGGATCTTCCATTATGGTCACAAAAATCAAAGTGGCGAGACAGCACTTCTTTAACGCATGATTGTTTGTTTACAAGTTGCAGTGTTTGCAAAAATCTACGGTGTGTTGTGATAAATAACAAATCTAAAATGTTTATAAGTTTTTCTGTGCAGTAGGACATACAGTAAACTTTCGTTAGTTCGACCTCGGTTAATTCGACTTTTCGTTTAATTCGATCCTCTTCAAAAGTCCCGGCGAGCGCCCATACATTTCTATGGGAGGAAAAGTTTGATAGTTTGAACTCGGGATGACTCTGCATCGGATAATTCGTCCCGAGCGAATGCGCGCGGGCTCACATTGCACGGCACCACGGCAGAAAAACCACCAACGTACGGCGAAACACGGGCCCTTTGCTGCCAAGCCAAATGTGCGCGAATATGCGCCTGCTCCTCTACGCCGTTGAGATGGACCGTAGCGAATGACACGAGCCAGCGCAACCAATCTAGCGTGGAGTAGCGCAGAAAACATAGCACGTGGTCGGGTGCGGAGACAGCGCGCGTGCGCTCTTAAAGAGCTTTTAGCATCGTGTGCGGTCCATCTTGCGCGCCGGAAAGCGCAAATTCTCTTTCCTTTTCTTTTTTCATTTTCCTTTCAGTTGCCGACGGTTTGGCCGTTCGGCGCCAAAGTCGCTTTCTCAGCGCACGCTCAGGGCACTTTTCCTTTTCTGTAGCATCATGTGCGGTCCATCTTGCGCGTCGGAAAGCGCAAATTCTCTTACTATGTTCGTTTTTTTTTTTTTTTTTTTAACGCGATTTTTTGATGACACGACGTTTAGTTACGCTGCTTTCCAGAGCATGCTTCTGGACGCGCATTTTAAGCGCAGACGGTAGCAGACCATCTGTGAGTACTTTGGACAATAAAAGGAAGTTTAATTTTAACCGTTTTTCTGTTCATTTTTTAATTCGATCATTCGGATAATTCAACCAAATTTCAAGGTCCTGTCGAGGTCGAATTAACGAAAGTTTACTGTATATGTTAATTGTGTGTGGAACGGTATCTTAGAATGAACCACATGTTTTTGTATGCACTGTGATTCTTGCCTGTATGTGTGACTTGTTCCAGTTGAGAAAATTGTCTGAGAGTACAGTGAAACCCGTTTAGAACGAACCTACGTACAGCGAATTATTGTCGATATCGAACTCACGGAAAATTTAAATAAAAATGCATGTAAAAAGTACTTTTTATAACGAACAACATATTGGCTATATCAAACTTTTTCCCTTGGGAAGGCTTCCAAGATTCGTGCAAACAATCGTCTTCTAGCCTGTCCCTTCCCCCCAAAAAATATCTAGCAAAGAAAAAAAATTCTAAAAGCTCAAGTCGCGAACAAAATTGACAAAAAGAAGCGATTCGGAAGGAGAGAAAGCTAGAAAAAACACTGCACGCACGCCCCCCCCCCCCAAAAAAAAAAAAACAAAAAAAAACTGCACCCCAAAGCGGTTGCCTACGAAGAGAAGTGATGCAGAAGGGAAGATAAGCTAAAAAAAACTGCACGCACGCGAAAAAAAAAAAATTTTATCTTTTTAGCGTTTGTTACAAGGTAGAAGCGAAGAGATGAGAGAGAAAGAGAAGCTCTCGCCCTACAACGAACGCACCGTGGAAGTTTGTTGTAAATGGTTTTTGCTATATAGAACTACTTGCTATATCGAACTGATTGTAGTGTTTCCTGCTGTTCGTTATAAACGGGTTTGACTGTATCACCACAAGACGTGTGAAGCAGAAAAAGTATAATCATAAAGTTCACATCCTGCACTTGTACCTGAACAAGCCATGTAAGCAGATGATATTTCAGTTCATTCTACTTCTTTGTATAAAACTTGCGCTAATTGTTTCTTGAATTTATGTACCATGAATGCTATGCTGGCTGTATATATGTTAATATATGTTGATAAATTTTTGATTGCACCATTAAATATATCTACACCAAACAGAAATTTGTTTGGCTTGCCCCTTGAATCTGCTCCTTTTTATAGTTGTATGCACAATATTTTTTTTTATTCAGGGTACAAAATAAAGCACATGCAGATGTGCCAACCACTTTTTCGAGTTGCCTGCGACATTCCTTTTATATGCCACACTCCATAATAACCAGGTGTTATTTCTGGACATAAAACAGATGAATTTGTAAGTGCAATTTTTATATTTCTAAAGGTTGTAACCATTATATTTTTTGCAGGCAAATAATTTGCAAAGATAACAAATTTGGACGTATATATTTTTTGCTGCTAAATCTCGCCTGAATTTTTAATTAAATTTTGTGAATGTCGTATAGTACCCAGTTGCTAAATGTGCCTCTGGCATCTTTCTGTCCAGTGTGCTCAAACTGAAATTTGCAATCCTGGTACAGCTTCCAGATTAAGCCCGACTTACTGAAATTGTATGTGTGTTTTTGTTTCACAGTTCGATCTGATTTGCATGCAATCTGGCCGGGTCTTGTGCGCCGGGTACGATTTTCCAGTGCAAACTCAGCTTGTGCAAACCGTTTCTTTTCTGTCCTGGTATATTTCCCGGTATAGACCCGTATTGTTCAACCGTTTTTTTGCAAACCCGGTACGTTTACTGGTTTAAGCAAACCGTTTCTTTTCAGTCCCGGTATATTCCCCGGTATAAACCCGTACTGTTTAACCGTTTTTCACACATCCGGTATGTATACTGGTTTATGCAAATCGTTTCTTTTCTGTCCTGGTATATTTCCCGATATAGACCCAGACTGTTAAACCGGTTCTTTTTAAATACGGTACGCTTCACGATTTCTGCAAATCGTTTCTTTTCTTTCCTGGTATACTTCCCGGTATAAGCCCGGACTGTTAAACCGTATTTCTAAAATACGGTAAGTTTCCTGGTATATTCGAATCGTTTTTCAGGTTCCCGGTTTGTTTTTCATACTGTAATCATACCGTTTTTTTCGGTAGGGCGTAGTGCGATATTTTATTTTGAATTTCTTGTTCCCATTTGTGCACTTGAAATGGGACTCTTGATCTTTATGTTTATTTTGTGTGTGTGCTGTTTGTTCATTTCCGAGAAAAAATTGAGTGTATACTTCGAGTAAATAAATTAGAGTAAGACACACAAGGCAATTGAGTGTGTCTTTTTCGGTGTTATTTTTTGTGTTTTCGTGCTTGTGTGCTGTTCTTCTCATGTCTAAATAAAACATAAATTCAATTTTCAAATTTTAATCTGGCAAATTACTTCGGCAAAAAACTTTAAGTATTTGCCGAAGTTCAACATTCGGCAGTCAGAAATTAATCGTGCGCTTCGCAAACATTAATAGTAATATATTACTGAATAAGGTCGTTAATTTATTGCCGGCAGAGAGACTAGCAAGTATATTGTCTTGGCATATTTTTTCTTTGCGACATCAGGCATTTTTAAAAGCTGATCATGCAATAGGCGAGTCAGATGGCTAAGTTTGCATTATTTGAAGTTGATTGAATATATTTCATTCCTACTGTGTCAACGTTGTAGGGTGATTTCGTCGAGGGTACTGGATGCCTGCTACCTTGGACGCAACTGCAGGTAAGCGTAGTCAGATATATTATTTTGATGTTCTTGTTCGCATTTGGGCACTTGAAATGAGGTTCTTGATTTTTATCTTTTCTTTGTGTGTGTGGTGTTCGTTCATTTTCCAGAGAAAGTTGAGGGTATACTTCGAGTAAATAAATTAGAGTAAGACACGCAAGGCGCTTGAGTGTGTCTTTTTCGGTGTGTTCTTTTTCTGTGTTTTCGTCCTTGTGTGCTGTTCTTCTCATGTCTAAATAAATCATAAATTCAATTTTCATCTGGCAGAGCACTTCGGCAAAAATATTTGCATATTTGCCTAAGTTCGGCAGTTAGGGTTGGCGGTCAAAGGGATCTGCTGTGGTGCTGAGTAGCTAATGTGGTGTAGCGCTCTGTGGTGTATGTTCTTCCTCTGTCCTTGTCTTAAAGCGCAATCATGTTTTTTCACGTACAATGCCAACTCGCCCAACAATCAGCACTTGTATATACTAACCTGCTACACTAGTTGTACCCTTTTGACTAAGATCTGTTAGTCACCTAAGTAAATCGGGGTGACAAATTTAAACATGAACGGTGAATACAACGTGCTTACTAATCTACGATTACCACCCGCCATGTGATAATTTTAGTCAGTGGTAGTTAGTCAACAGTTAAACTGGTCACGTCTGGTAAGTATGGTCGATTCTTTATAATGCTGGAATCAGTGGCCCATCAAATGCTCCAAATGCGTCTTAGAAAAATCTAATATTTCTTCACAGTTTCTTCAAATTTGGGATGATATGTTTCAAATTCATATCACATGATTTCCACATTTTTTTGGTTCCAGGCAGGCAGTGCAGTCTACCCGGAGGCTGTCAACTCAAGCCTAATTAATCCTGAGGCGCCCAGCTATGTGGCAGTGGAGGGAGACCTCGAAGCCGCGTCGCCTGCTGAGGCAGTCCTGGTTGCATTCTGCTTCTAGATCATCTTTAGCGACTAGAGCCCCGAAAGTGTTGTTCCAGATGTCTTTATTGCGCTTAGTGGTTTCATCTTAGAACTTTTATAAGATGTCTAGTCATTCCATTGATTTTTATGCCATTTTGTTTGTGACAGCCACAATAAAACATTGTCATGTACTTTCAGAACTAGGCCGTCTTCATCTATTATAAGGCCCACCTTTGAAGCACGTACTATCACACCCACAAAGGGCCATAGTACCTTTCTTTAGGGGGTAAAAGTGATTCCATCAAGTGTGCATTTAACCTGTAATAAGGTGGTGAACTGGGCCAGTTGGTTGCTGTTATACATGATGGGGAAAACAGCTCGGAAAGCGTGGACTACGAAGAACAAACACGACAGCACAGCACTTTTCTATCGTGTTTGTTCTTCGTAGTCCGCGATTTCTGAGCTGTTTTCCTCATCGTGTGTATTTAACCCCAAAGTGGATCATAGTTCCCTCCAAAAGGAGGTAAAAGCAGCGCCCTCAATTACGTCGTCTTACCTCTCAAAAGGATTGAAATTCCCTCCTAAAGGAGGTAAAGGCTGACCCTGAAAGGATGCACTTTTAACACCAAAAGGAACTAAGGTTACCTCCAAAACGAGGCAATGTTGCACCCTAACCTAGGGGGTAAGTTTGCACCCTCGTTGCAGGGGGTAACGATACCTCCAAAAGGGATTGCCCTGTGTGCAAGTCGGTTACCCCCTTAAGGAGGGTACTACAGTACCCTTTTTTTTAAGAGTGCTGGTGCGACTGAAGCACTGGTCAGTGCGAAGCGCTCGTGCCCAAACCGTGCTCGGCCAGGTTCCATTTCTTTGTTATGCTGTGTTAGTAAACATCGGACTGTGGGGACAACAAGCTCGATAAAGCGCCCCCTATAGTTCAATCTCCTGCCCAATAACGCAGTTTCATTGCCAAGTGCCTCAATCTTCTCTTTCACCACCGAAGCAAATTCTTCGTCTTGTAAATTGCTCATGTTCATTTTCTAGCTCCCATCGCGTGCCTTGATGCGAGAAGTTTGCTCCAGGTTTGGGAGAAAAGGAAACCAGCGCATGATCAGACAACGTGACCGCCTCAGCTTTGTACTCCTCAACCTTAGTCAACATCTCGCTTGTGACAGGTAAAGTCTCTCAAGGCGGGCGTGAGATGTCTCCTGCCAATGCGTGAAGCGAGGAGGAATATCCTTCAGCGGCTTGTGACGTCGACAAGGTGAAACGGCCGTAACGCGCTTTTGAACTTTGCACTCGAATCGCTCATTGTCGTAGCGTGGTTAGAGCGGTCACGGTTACAAAACAAGCAGTTGAAGTTCCCACCTAGAATGACTTTTCCAGGCGTGTCCAAGATTAGTATCAAAGACTTTAAAAAAGAAAGCGCTCAGCAGCATCATTTGGTGCATAAACAGACACTCGACGGACTAGTTCATTTTTGAACGGGGCAGTCAACTCTGCTGATGCGACAGTCTGCGCTGAGCTCACAACCAACAACAATGACTTCTTGATCCAGCCGCAGAACAGACGAGGAACTGCTCATAGAAGTGCAAGCAGCGTCTATGAGCAGTTCTGTAACTGAGCTAATCTAATAACGTTGGATAGTACGCGGTGTGCTTACTGTCTTTTTCAACAATAACTGTTCTCAAGTAAAAACAAAATCCAAAACAAATGGCATTTTTCACGCTCGTTCCCCAACGTCTTAATTTGGTTGTTTACTTCGAATGTTTTATACAGAAAAGGCAAACGCCTGCAGCGCGTGTACCTAGTGACCTTTCCAAAAACGAGCTTGTGGCCGGTGCCATTTTGAGCGTACGTGCGTATGGCGCGTGCTTTGCTCGCTTTCCGAAGCGACGAACACGCACGTGCTGGGCTGTGAAGATCCCACGTTGGACTGTGATTTTGTAAACATTGGAAATGTCTATACGTTCCCGGCATTTTTTGATGCTCGGGTAATTTAGCAAAAGGTCTATTTTGACAATTCCGCGTCATCCCGTGATTTTTTTTATCTAGATTGTTAAATTTTAGGGTTTAGTCGAAATCGTATACCGCGTCAACAAAGATCGTAATGGCCATGATGTTGAGCATTCGACGAGCAAAAAATTGCCGTAATTTTCGTTTCTGTTTAGCGTACAAAAGGTTTGCTAGAAGCCTTGAATCTTCCAGTATAGTCAGTCGCCTAGGTTGGCTGTGGTTTACACGATTCGAGTTATGCCCTAGATTTAAGTCTTCAATTATATATTCACCTCTGGACTTTTATTTTCCACAATTATCGCCAGAGCGACTAGCGGGCAACCTGCAGGCGAAACAAATAAATCGGGATGAGCCTCGCTGGGAAGCCTTCCCCTAGGGAAGGCTTCCTAGCCTTCCCTAGAAGTTTATTAGTCCTAGTGTCTCGGTAATACTCCAACTCGTAGACTTTGAAAAGAGAATGCCATCTGAGCAACTGTGCTAGTTCATCCAACCGCTACCTTGGCCAGTTGCCTCTCCATCAGTGCTCAAAAGTTGACGGTCTTGCAAACAAGCACTTCGTATTCCTGGTAGCAGTGCTCTTCGCCGCCGTAGGGAATGTAGAGGCAACGGTGGGACGGATGGATCTTTCCGATAGTCAGGGTGCCCTCGTGGTACGTCCGACCGATGTAAAGGGACTCGCCGGTCGCGGACGAGCCGCCTTGAACAGCGCCGGTGGGCAGGGATCCGTCGGAGGCTGGGATCCAATCGAACTGGCTGCTCTCCGTGACAAGGGCCTGAACACGTGCAAAGAAAAATGGAAGCATGACTTGGAACTTTAGTGCTATGGCCACGACATATCTTACACCGTAGCTATGGCCCTCGAGTGCCAGATTCAATAGCGTGGACACGTGCGTTTGTTTATCCATTCCTTCCCAAGGGCGATGTGGGAATTCTCATGCTTGCATAGAGGGCCGGCTCGCTCGAAGCAGCATCTTATTTCAGCCAGTTTGAATAAAAGTTCTGCGCTCAAGCCGAGTGACACGTGAAACTCATGTCTCATGGGATCGCTCGTTGCCTTGGCAATGCTTTTATTTGAGACTGTTGCTACCAGTAAGCCGACCCAAGCATAAGCCGAGCACTCACGCAGACAATGAGCACGAAATCTTAGCTTCAAGAGCTGCATTCATTGCGCGACGGACCGATAAATACCAACCCCTTTCCAGAGTTTGTGCGAGCCAGTAGCCTTCGCTGTAGCTCTAAATTAAGATGGAGCCGAGCGTGACGATCAAATCTCGTGACAAAGAGGGCGTCTTCACTATATAACTACAACTGCTACAACTCAATTGAGTGTTTGTTGAACGCGAACATTCACTTGTTCTTCAGACATTGTCATAATATTTCTTTTTGTGTTTGTCTTGTCATTAATTGTTTTACCCACGGATGACATCAGTAACCACATGCGTATTAGCTGATTGCCCTATCTGTGGTTGAGGGCCTGCTGGCGGTGAGCCTCCACCACATTCGTTTTAAGGCCCGGTCACACTCTTGCGACCTCTTAAAGGGATACTTCAACGAAATTTGAAATATTCCCGTCATGTTCAAAAATAGGTTGAATATGATCCACAATATCCGTAAATGGCCATCGCACGTTTGTATTTTGATCCTGGTGGCTGTATTTTACGTTATAAACGGCCCACTCTGGCAAGCGCTCGGAGAAGGCCCAGCTTAGAGCACGTGACATCCAACGCAATCGTGACGTAGGTCGTCTCGAGACGAGCAAAGCTACGGCGAGGCTGACGTCGAGAGGGTGGTCTAGTCGTTCCAGCCACCGAAGCGGCTGCTTTTGTACGAATTTTGAGTGACGGGTTAATCTTCTATAATCTTGTAGGGGGACAATAGCGACTTCTGCGACACACAAAAGGGATTCTCGGGAAGAGGGGAGTTCCTCCTTCCCCCCTTCTCTCGTCGTGGCCGGAGGCGAGACAACCTCCGTCACTAGCTGTCAAGGTTCCTAGACGAGCATTACAAACGAGGCGTTAGCGACATCCACCAGGTGCTCTTTGCTAATCGTTTAATTCGTCTTAAAATTCCTTTTCGAGACTTTTTTAACAAGATATTGGTATGTTTCATGTGATACTGCTCTTTTGAACACATATAGAACAAAAAATGAGCGCAGAGGACACACTGGCGCCATCTATTGGGTAGCAGTGTAAACTCGGCGGTCCGACATAATTTTTTTATTTCTCTCGCACATTATCCTTTCTTTCTTGGCTCGAAAAACTTTTGTCAATGTAATAAACGAGCCTTTCTATGGGTATTACGCACATTTGACCTCGGAAATCCCGCAAAACCTTCGCTCTTGTGAAATGCAGTTCCAGGGTCACCGCATAGATGGCGCCACAATGCCAGTGTGTCCTCTGGTTTAAGAAGTTTTAAAGGGTAACTGCAAAAAAAAAAAATAGTGTTTTATTAAACAGCCTAATTGGGACAAGCATGTCACAAAACAAATGTTCCGCGAAAAAAATAATTTTTTTTTTTGCAATGTTTACGCCACAGGACGTAATTTAGTCGGAGTCAGAACCTCTCCACATTTGAAACTCCCGCTCTTTCGACCCCCGCGGAGGAGAAGTACGCCCCGCCCCTCACTCTGCTGACGCAGCGTCTCGACTTCCGGTGAGATCCGGCAACAACGCCACAACGCACGTTAAACCAGAAGCCCAGAAGCTGTGCGGTTTACGTGACCGGAGAAGAGCCCCTGTGATGTTCGCGGTAGACGGAAAGTATCATTCGTAATCGTTGTGTGTGCTTTGAAAGCGAAGGGAGTCACAGGGTCTACGAGTGCGCAACCACAAGCCAAGGTTCACGACGGCGCTGCGTTGACTTCGGCGATCTCGTTCTGTTTGGTGCAACACGGCGATGCGAAAAACAGCTGAAATGTTCGTGGTGTGTGTGGTGCGGTTATTACGTCGTTTTAACTGAACAATGATCTCCGAATTGTTGCCCTAAATCTGCCGTTTTTATGCTTCGTGTTGTTGGACTGCGCTTGCACAGCGACGTGTTGCGCTCATCGTGCGGTGTGAATAAATTTGGGCAAGATTTCGTACCTGCCTACAGATGCATGAACTGAGACCATTTTTGACGTAGTGAACACAGTGCTTTTTTATTTTGTGTGTCTAGTCGCGGACGTTCGATGCACCCAGTGCGAATCTCGACGGCCTCCAGGGCGATATGACGAGAACGTAACTGGACACGTTTGTCGCTACGCGAACGCTCGATTGCCTCCAGCCAAATAGCATTCCTTTCGGGGCGACATGGCTGCTGGAAGGCTCGCTGTCGGGATCACTCATCTGACATCTCCGAAAAGTCGGCATTTGCACCCGCAAGCAAGCAAGCAAAAAAAAAAAAAAAGCACGCTAAGCAAGCAAAGAGGAAAACGAAAGAACCGCGCTATGAAAGCCAAAACCCCGCGTCGCTTCCTATCACTAACACCTGCGACAGCTGCTAAACACACACTACTTCACTTTAGGAAGTCTCACTCAAACACCTGGGTCAGCACGAAACACTGATCATTTCGGCGAGACCGGCGGAAGCAGAGTCAGCAGAGTCTTCGGCGGCCATGAAAGAATGGCGAAGCTTTTGTTTGTTATGGTATGAATCCAAACGGAAGTGCCCGTTTTGTAAACCTTTTGTAAAGAATAGCAACTTTCATCACATGGGTTATTCTTTAAACGTAAAAATATGCCGCTCGAAAGGAAATTGCAACATATAACAAAGGTTTAACAACCAAGATCTAAGCTGTCAATCAAACTCTTAGCCAATGAGAACCTATTGGGATTGACGTCACGTAATCACAACTTCGTGGCGCGCGATTTAAAACGGACGAAATTGCCGCAAACTAAAATCAGTCTCACGCAATAAATATTGCTGTAAAAAATTTTTTTTCTCGCGGAAAAATTGTTTTTTGACATGCTTGTCCCAATTAGGCTATTTAAAAAAAAACTTTTTTTTCTTTGCAGTTACCCTTTAAGGAACCCAGGTTTAAGAGGTCGCAAGAGTGTGAACTGGCCTTTACTCCATCGCTGATGTTTTTCTTTACAGACGTTAAGCTCGCGGTAATGACCACAAGTGAGAGGTTTCGCGAGAAATTTGGGTGGGGGTATAAGTCACTGAATTGCGCGAGCGTTTGCGTGTCAATAACATCAACCAACTTTACGTGCGCACAGATTTCGTTTCCGCTACAGTTCAACAGCAACACGATATACTTTATTTGCTAAACGTTCAACAGCAACCACCCCTTTAGTTTATCACAGTGGACTTAACTTGTGAAATGGAATATACAAAGTGAAGTTCCGTAGGTCGAACACCTTTCTTAGTTAGTACATTGTTTTATATTTAAAGGCAGAAAATAAAGTAGAATATTATTATCACCTTTTAATACATACTACTGTCTACTCTTGGAAGGTGCCGTAAGACTAGATTTTTGTACTTTTATCATTTATTTGCGCACGAAAAAAAAATCCAAGAATGGGCACATCTGGCGCTCTAAACTCGTCAAAGACAAAGTTAGGGCCGAAGTTCATGGAGCGCACCGGTTTGACTATCACGACGATGACTTTGCACTTTTGTCGCCAGCGTCCAATCGGCGCGCTCCGCGAACTTCCGCCTCCAACTTTGTGTTTGACGAGTTTAGGGCCCCTGATGATGTGCCAGACAAGACTTTTCAGACTTTTTTTATTGTGAATTATTTTGGGGGGCACAGGTTTCTTAAGTTCAGAAGCAACCTTGCGGCAACGTGAACGGTAGCATTGCTCGAAACACGGGCACCTGGTACTCCTGGTGGCTATGCTCGGCGCCGTCGTCGGACACGTAGCAGCATTTGTGGGACGGCACCACCTTGCCCGGGATGACGCTACCGTTGTGGACGGCACGACCAATATAGATGGTCTCTCCGCCGTCTTCTCCGCCAGGCACGGCGTGGTAGGGAATACGATTCTCGAGGCAGATCGCCCATTCGCACACTGGCTTGTACGTGTTTGCTGCGAGAGAACGAGAGTGGGGTCAAACGTGGGCACGCGGGCAAGACGTGGGCCCGCAATGAAGTAAAAGCTATCGGTACCCGTGCGCTCGGGCGCATTGAGCGTCGATCACTGCTGTGCTCGCGCGGTCTTCACTTCTTCTCAAATGCCAGTAAAGGTTGTCCCCGAGTATAGCTGGATCGCTTCCCTGAGCCTAGAGCAAATCCCGGCCACGGACATTCAAGGTCTGGCGGCCCTCTGATATCAACTCGCGACTTCTCTAGGGGTCGCGATCCTCGCTTTAGGCAGCACGCTGGGCACGACATCACGTTGAAGGAATAAGGCGTCTGCTGCAGGAGTGCAAAATGGAGCGAAACGAGTACTTAAGAGGATAAAACATCGAGGACGGGGACGCAAACAGGACTCCTTTCCGTCGCTCGGTGTTTAATCCAGTATTCGTATCTATTCACCAACACGCTCATTTTCAATAATTGGAGCGAAAATGCCTAGCTTACTGCAATTCTCGAGGTTTTTATTGAATCTTTATTAATAAGGAGGGGTTCGACGTCACGAGGAAGATTTTTGTGTACCGAGTTAGTATATTGTTCACTTTGTCGCTGGAAGTCGAAGACGCCTCCCTCAATGGGCCCCCAACAACTAAAGTTTCAAGATACAAGCTGTGCCACGTCGCGTCAATTTAGCAACCGCCCCAATAGTGCAAACAAATGTCGAGAGATTGCCCTAGCTTGCAATAACAAACTACCGTGGGTGTGGTCTGATGTCTTCATGAGGCTGGTGGCGCTGTGCGGCGATAGATTAGTTAACGCCCCAAGAGAGCAAACACGTGGCGGGAAACGCTGCTGTCACTCGATCGAAGAGTGGCGACTCCGCGTATACTTATTGCTGGACATTCCATTTTTAAGCGGCACTCCTCCCCGCCTCTTTCTCCCGCATATGATAATTCAGATGCTGTCGGAATTGTGCTACACATATCGTACCATATGATCAAATTCTATGTGGTGCAGGTTGACTACACTGACACCTACACGTCTGCATGACACGCCGTCAGCTTAGTGCGATGCCACTGAAGGACACCACCCGCGCATTGAACTGCTTCAAAACTTGCTTCTGACTTTTGATTCGGGCGTTGTCGCGCCCTATGCTGTATGGTCACCTGCCAAAGGTTCCCCGCCATTTTACGTGTAGTCTATATTTCCGGGGTGCGAAAAGCATGACATACTTGTTTAACGCGCGTCAGGTAGAATACGCAAAGGAACAAGTTCTTATTCGTATTAAGACAGCAAGTATCTATACACGCGGACAACTTCCTGCGGCATTTCAGAAGTAGTGAAGAAAGCACATGCACAGCTTTCATCGGCGCTCAATTGGTGCGCAAACGCCCGTGCGCTCATAGCTTTGACTACATAGCCACAGAAAGCTGTCCTCGAGTACGATACTGATACATGTGCTTCTGTTAACATGCTGCTAGATATTTATCGATGGCTGACATTTTGATCTCGAGGCAGAAACCGTGAATTGAGAGGAAAAAGAGCCAGGCTGCTACTAATCGAACTCCCCACGCCGCGCCGACCCCGCCATTATATATTTTTCAGTCAGGCTCTCAGAGTTCATTTTCAGAACCGTCAGCTGTACATTTGCTGAAGGTTAATCACATCAGAAGAGAGTTTTTGAATTAGCAGATTTAATTTCGAAATTTTTCGCTTACCTCCGTAGCACTCCATGCTTGCGTGTGGACTGAGGGCGCCTTAGACGAACCGACGAGCGAAATAAGGGAGGCTTATAAATGAAAGCTGATAAGAATAGTCACGTTACTGGACGGGCCACTTGGCGCGCTTGTCGTGGTTACTCAAAAGACCGGAGGCTGAGGGAATGGGAGAGGGAAGGATGGACACTATAGGCTCCTTGCACTGACGTCACATTGCATACCTTTGACCACCATGTAAAAGGAGGAGAAGGAAGCTGCTTTTGTAAGAATTTTGAGTGGCAAGTTAATCTTCTATAATCTTTGGGAGGAAAATAGCGACGTCTCTGCATATCCGGGAGGCACAAAGGAGGACCCTGATAAAAGGGGGGCTCCTTCTTCACCTTTTCTCTGGAGGTCATCGGAGCGCTCTTTCAATGACGTCATGTGCAAGCCACGTATAGCATTTTACAAAGCTGTGGTTTCTATATGTTTAAGAGGAAATCGCAGTAGAATTTCATCTCCGATAGGAACTTTCCCAGGAAGTTCCGTCTCCGATAGGAAATTCCTTTGTGGAGACTCGTCAACGACTGTTTCAGTGGCTGGGTAACTCGGTAAGACAGGAAAAGGTCAGCAATGGCGGCCATAATCTGGCGCGTGTGCAAAGCGCCTATAGACCTTTCCAATGTTTACAAAATCACAGTCCAGCGTGCGATCTTCACAGCCCAGCACGTGCGTGTTCGTCGCTTCGGAAAGCGAGCAAAGCACGCGCCATACGCACGAACGCTCAAAATGGCACCGGCCACAAGCTCGTTTTTGGAAAGGTCTATACTCGCGGACAAGTTTCTATGGCTATGCAGTCAAAGCTATTGGCGCACGGGCGCTCGCGTATCTTGAGTGCCGATCAAAGCTGTGCACGCGCACTCTTCACTTCTTCGGAAATGCCACGGAAAGTTGTCCGTAAGTATAGACCTTTCCAATGTTTACAAAATCACAGTCCAGCGTGCGATCTTCACAGCCCAGCACGTGCGTGTTCGTCGCTTCGGAAAGCGAGCAAAGCACGCGCCATACGCACAAACACTAAAAATGGCACCGGCCACACGCTCCTTCTTGGAAAGGTCCTTCGGGTACTTGCAAATTATCTTCTTTTGTCTGCACGGGCGCTCAAGCATGCTTTGTCTGCACGAGCTCTCGCGCAAAGTAAGCGCATTCCAAACTCCCGCGCTCACAATCGTCCACTCTTTAAAAAAGAAAATGGTATGTGTATGTTTATACCGCCGGAAATTAGTCTGCATCAATGGGCGTCTGATCTCAGCTGCAGATGAGCAATTTAGCGAGTGCGGTACAACCGCTAGCCTGGGGTATTTAACATGCACCACGCAGTAGTGATACACGACCGCACACCGGTATACGATGCTGATCCAGATCGAAACGGGCAAGGGTGGGGTAGTGCACTAAATAAGCTACGCGTCAGAGTAACGACACTTACCCATCTTGTGGCTTAAAATCATGGTTCCCAGTTATCTGAAGCTTTATCTGAAATCACGGGAAATGCTCTTCCGTCCTCCACAAGCGTTTGAGCAGTTCACGACAGAGCAAATCAATATTACATGTGCTTCCTAATACCGAATCTAATGATGAAGAAGTCGCACTTTCGAATCATGGCGATCGGCAGTTGCGTCTGCTCTGCACAAGCACCAAGACGGCGGCGCCCACACTTATATCGGGGAACAGAGTTCCGATACTCTAAGCGTAGCTCATTTAGTGGTTTTAGGGTGGGGATTCAACCCGAAATCTCTGGTTTCTGCAGCGTGAGCTTTCGCTACGTGCTTCGAGCTGGTGTGCGCTAGCCCACTCGGCCAGCGGCCCCTTTTGATATATACAACAGCAAGTTTATTGAACGTTTGGAAGCTTTTTCCGAACAAAAGCAGAGAGCCAACACGCCGTCTGTCTGTCTGTTAGACTATGAGCCGCCTGTCCGTTATATCATTATACACTAACACTTCTCACGTAGACCATTTCTGGAGACGTCTTTCAATGAAGTCCCACTGCTCCTTCTCCCCTGGAAACCTTTTCGCCGCAACACTGAGGGTTCATCTCAACTTAGCCGCAAAATGCCACCATATCGGCTGGGCACGGATGTCGCACCCGAAATACGCAGTTCGGGATCGCCAAATCACGTGCAGTCGGAGTACCACCAAAACACGAAGCACAATTGGAGAGGTCTCCTCGCTCTCAAGACACAACCATTAAAACACGTTCCCGTTAATTCCAAACTTTACAGTGAAAAGGCACTTCAGTTCCGCCCAAAAAATGTAAGCGTTGCAGCACCCCACAAACACGTGATGTAAGGTTTCAGAGGCCTCGCACAAAGCACAGTTTAGCGACCACGGCACAAAGAAGCCTTTCTTATCAAGCCACACTTTCACAAGGAGCACTTCAACGTGAAAACAAACAAAGAAAAGTTTGCTGCTTGTAGGCACAGGCAACTTTCTCAGCTGCTTGAAGACATCGGATGGGCTGGGAGCGTTGACGCACTGTCGGTACAACGGTACTGGTAAAACTGCTGAGACAGTGTCCCAGTGAAGTGTCTGCCGTTTTATCGTCAGACGATACTCTTGGAGAAGTGAACCAAGAAGAGCCTGATTGAGTCGGCAACGTCCTTGTAATAGCTGAGATGCCTCGACGTGGTCGTCCGACTCGTGGTGCTCACCGTCCATTGTTGCAGGTTTTCATATCCTAAGCAGTGGAATGCGGTAGTGAAGATTGGATTTCTTTGATCTCTGAAGAATAGAAAATGCTGCACATAAAGTTTGTGGGTCGCATTCACAAGCCCGAAGACACCGCTTTCCAAACTCTAAAACAGGTTGCTCCTTCGCATCTTTTCCATTCGCGATTACCAAATGAATGTGGCCCAACGTCTGTGGATATCTTTCACTGTGCCTGCGCTGCAACAAGCAACTTGCGCCACATAAAAGATAGCAGAGTAGGACACCGCGTTGCAAACATAGCTTTCGGAGAACATTGACAAGCGTCTTGCTGTCCAAAAGAAGAAAGTTTTGCTGGTATGGTCGCGAATTTCTGCTTCCATTTTTGCGACGTGGGCGCTGACAGATTCTTAGGCATGCCAAGATACTTTTACCCGCCTGTAGACCAC
The DNA here is from genome assembly GCA_013358835.2 of Ixodes persulcatus. Lineage (NCBI taxonomy): Eukaryota > Metazoa > Arthropoda > Arachnida > Ixodida > Ixodidae > Ixodes > Ixodes persulcatus. The sequence continues at coordinate 86,142 of JABSTQ010003843.1, forward strand.
TTAACGTTTATGAACTCCGATGGCTTTATGGCCCACTCTCCGATTAAGCACCCTTTCAACTTGTTCTTATTGATTCTTGTCCCGGAACACCGACCGTAGCTTTCAAGTTCATCCAAAACTCTTTCGACTTGTCGCTTGAAGATCATATAAAGGAAACGACGCGTCTGCGTACGACAGAAGATTTACAGATGCTACTTCCAGCTTGAGACCGAAGATCGACGTGTTACGCAGCACCTTGAGGCACAATGTAGAGCGTACAAAATTGGTGACATAGGGCAGCTTTGCTGGACAGAACACTGAACCGAAACGGGCTTTCCCTTCTTCCCATTGATTAAAGCGGCGTGGTAATGCTTTTGTAGCGCAGCGCTATCGAATCTCTCATCCCAGCGCCCACACCCCACCATTCCAAGACCTTCATGGGAAACTCGTGGGACACTCGATCAAACGCTTGACTGAGATCCGTCTGCCACCGCCAATGGTTGATATTTTTCGGCTGTCGCTTCAGACAAACTACATGGGGTGAAGGTTGCGATAAATGAACCGTCCTTTGAATCCGTAAGTTTGGTGTTCTCCAATGGCGTTTTTCACTCCAATGTCCAGATGCCGTACAAATATTTTCGCCATGCTCAACAAACTTATAGGGCGGAAGTTTGTTATTTTGGGAATTTGGCCACAGGTTTGTGCTGTTGAAATCATACCAGTGAAGCTCTCTTTCGTCGATGATGGAAGTAGCTGTCTTTCTTCTATGTCTTGGGACACTGTCAGCAGAATGAGGAGAGTAGGATTATAAACATCTCATAAAACTCAGAGCCTCGTCCGTCCGTGCCTGGCGCCTTGTTTCCTGTCAGAATGTTGATTGCCCAGTGGACTAGTGCTGTACTGATCGGTTGATCCATGCGGTAATTATGTTCTTCTCGCACTTGTGCCAGATCGCCGAGAAAACTATCGCTGATGTTATTATCGACGTCTTCTCTTCGAAACAACTCTCTGAGGACAGCCGCTAACATTTCTTCAACTTCTGTTTGTCCTTCCTCTTTGACGTCCCCTTTTCTTACTTTTAGAATTGTATTCCTTTCCCGTCTTGTTCTTCCCAGCATTACGAAAAAAATTTGTCGGCACCTCTTTTTTGTTTAAGATTCGAGTGCGCCTCCGGACTGCAAGAACATTCAGCTTTTCTTCCAGTAACTTGAGAAGTTGTGTTTTACATTGTTTTATGTCATCCTGAAAAACTCCAGGGCTTTGTTCTTCTTCAACAATTCGTGTCTTGAGGGTCTGGACCAACGCCATTTTCTCTCGCGTGCGCTCGAGTTGTCGTTTCTGCGAAAAGCCAGTTGCGAGTTCCTTCAACTCCATTTTGAAGTTCTCCCACACGCAGGCATCTATTGGGGAGGAGATCTAACAGTCACGCCTCTAGCGGTGCGCTTCAGCTGTGTGAACAACAAATCGTATTTTCTTGTTTGTTTTTGATCCGAGAAATGGAGGATGACGATTCGGAGGCCGCTCCTGGTGCGACAGAAGCACTGGTCAGTGCGAAGCGCTCGTGCCCAAACCGTGCTCGGCCAGGTTCCATTTCTTTGTTATGCTGTGTTAGTAAACATCGGACTGTGGGGACAACAAGCTCGATAAAGCGCCCCCTATAGTTCAATCTCCTGCCCAATAACGCAGTTTCATTGCCAAGTGCCTCAATCTTCTCTTTCACCACCGAAGCAAATTCTTCGTATTGTAAAATTATCATGTTCGCTTTCCAGTTTCCATCGCGTGCCTTGATGCGAGTTTTTGCTCCAGGTTTGGGGGAAAGGGAACCAGCGCATGATCAGAGAACGTGACCGCCTCAGCTTTGTACTCCTCCACCTTAGTCAACATCTCGCTTGTGACAGATAAAATCTGTAAAGGCGGGCGTGACATGTCCCCTTCCAATGCGTGAAGCGAGGAGGAAAATCCTTCAGCGGCTGGTGACGTCGACAAGGTCAAACGGCCCTAACGCGCTTTTCAACTTAGTTGCACTCAAATCGCTTAAGGCTCTTTCACACTCTTGCAACCGAGTACTACCGAGAGAGACAAGACCGGTTTTTAATCCTCTTACGACGTCTTAGGACCTGGTGCGCTGCTGCGGGGCTGGTCCTAAGACGTCGTAAGAGGATTAAAAACCGGTCTGGTCTCTCTGGGTCTTACTCGGTCACAAGAGTGTGAACGGGCCTTTAAGGTCTGTTCACACTCTTACAACCGAGTACGACCGAGAGAGACCAGACCGGTTTTTAAGCCTCTATCGACGTCTTAGGACCTGGTGCGCTGCTGCGGGGCTGGTCCTAAGACGTCGTAAGAGGATTAAAAACCGGTCTGGTCTCTCTGGGTCTTACTCGGTCACAAGAGTGTGAACGGGCCTTTAAGGTCTGTTCACACTCTTACAACCGAGTACGACCGAGAGAGACCAGACCGGTTTTTAAGCCTCTTGCGATCTCTTAGGACCAGCTCCGCTGTAGCGCATCCGGTCCTAAGAGATCGCAAGAGGCTTAAAAACCGGTCTGGTCTCTCGGTCTTACTCGGTCACAAGAGTGTGAACGGGCCTTTAAGGTCTGTTCACACTCTTGCAACCGAGTACGACCGAGAGAGACAAGACCGGTTTTTAATCCTCTTACGACGTCTTAGGACCTGGTGCGCTGCTGTGGGGCTGGTCCTAAGACGTCGTAAGAGGATTAAAAACCGGTCTGGTCTCTCTGGGTCTTACTCGGTCACAAGAGTGTGAACGGGCCTTTAAGGTCTGTTCACACTCTTACAACCGAGTACGACCGAGAGAGACCAGACCGGGTTTTAAGCCTCTTACAACGTCTTAGGACCTGGTGCGCTGTTGCGGGGCTGGTCCTAAGACGTCGTAAGAGGATTAAAAACCGGTCTGGTCTCTCTGGGTCTTACTCGGTCACAAGAGTGTGAACGGGCCTTTAAGGTCTGTTCACACTCTTACAACCGAGTACGACCGAGAGAGACCAGACCGGTTTTTAAGCCTCTTGCGACCTCTTAGGACCAGCTCCGCTGCAGCGCATCCGGTCCTAAGAAGTCGCAAAAGGCTTAAAAACCGGTCTGGTCTCTCTTGGTCTTACCCGGTCGCAAGAGTGTGAACGGGCCTTTATTGTCGTAGCGTGGTTAGACCAGTCACGGTTAGATAACACGCAGTTGAAGTTTTCGCCTAGAATGACTTTTACAGGCGTGTCCAAGATTCGTATCAAAGATTTAAAAAAAAAGAAAGCGTTTAGCAGCATCATTTGGTGCATAAACAGACACTAGACGGACTAGTTCATTTTTGAACGAGGCAGTTAACTCTGCTGATGCGACGGTCTGCGCTGAGCTCACAACCAACAACAATGACTTCTTGATCCGGGTTACCATCTGCCTCGCTGACCTTTCTGTTTTCATCCCCCTTCATCTCCACCGGTTCTGGTGTGACTTCTAGCAAATACCATGAAAGCCCAATTCTGGCAACTCCCGCGGAGCGCGGTCGAAAAGTGATCGCAACGCCCCTGGCGAGCTCGGAGTCTCCGCTAGCAGACGACTTCTCAACAATGCGTTGGTTTGCCTATTTCCGTGCGAGGTGACCAATGAAACAACATTGTCACGGGTATTCGCTCCTTCGAATGTTAAAAAATAGGTGCCACCTCATGAGTGAGGGACATTTTCTCCGCGTGGGAAAGATGTTAGAACTTTCAAGGTGCAATTTTGGGGCTCTCTTGAAGAAAACACTGTGTCACAACTTATGTATAAGCAAGGCAAAACACAAATGTACCTTCGCGCTGTATTTTTTTTTTAAAGGGCAATGTACAAAAATTTTAGAACATAACTACGTTTCAACTGTACTGTTCTTATCAATCAATTAGTTTTGTTGTTGCAATTCCCATTTCTCGTGAATGTATCGCTTATAACCGTTTTGTCGAATAGGTGAGCTGGCTAATCCCTTCAAGATCGTCTCAGGATCAATAAGGAAAGGGCAATTTTGAACCACATACGCTACTGCGATATCAGTATGTTCTGGAAGAAGTCGATTGTGCACATGGAAATCTGACGCTATTACTAAAATTAGTGAAAACGAAGTTATAAAAAATTAGACTTCTCGCGCGTGCAAAAGAAAAAAGAGTGGACAGCATAAAAACAAACAAACAAACAAACAACAAAAAGAGAAAAAAGAAAAAATAACGGTGATTTCGGTGATGTTATATACGATGCACAACTTTCGATTGTTAGCGCCGGGACGACGAACGTCTTCTGCGTCTTCTACGATAAAGACCGGCACTCGTTGGACCGTCTTGAAACTTCTTCCATTTTACCGCGGAGCTGTTAAGGGCTAGTTTCCCCAGTTTCGTGTCCAGTACCAAACAAGTGGCGACATAAAACTACACAAAACTCTGGACAGCTACCGCCCTCTATGAACGACGGCGGCAACCAGACAACCAGTCTGGTTTCCGCCGTCGCTCATAGTTGGCGGCAACCTTTCCAGCTATCTCTGCAGCTATCATAGAAGAATGGATAGTTGGGCGAGTTGGTGTGAATTCATCGTAGGAAACAGGCGCGCAAAACAGACGAGGACGAAGAAGAAACACACGGGACGAGCGTACAGCTTCGCTGGTCTTCCTTCTTCACCAGAGTGGAAAGGCTGAAACTTTTTCAGTCTACTTTCTTTTTATGTTTGAGGCGACGCTACGCCGTCGCGTTTTTTATTCCTCCTGCTTTTATGTTTTTCTTGTTGTTTTTTTTTACTTTTTGCTTTTATTTGTTCACTTGACGTTCGAACTATTGCACATTTTGCTTTGCCTTGTTTGGCTTAGTTTTTACTCTTTCCTTCGCTTCGGCGCTCACTACCGCCAGTTCGTCTGCAATTTGTTGTTTTCTTCCACTGTCGTCTGCGATGCCCTTCTATTTTCACCTTCGATTGAGTTTCTAATCCGAAATCTTCGTATGTGCGTTTTGATGTTTAATAATTATATTAAAAAGTGTAAGCCCGTTATACATTTCTATTCGCATTTTACTTGTGTACGCGGTCACGTCTGCTATGGGCCATCGTTTGTTGATCAACCGGCCACCTTCGGGCATACACCAGAGCATAATTGGAGATGGCAGGTGTGGTGTCGAACAAGTAAACCATAAAGGCAGGAGGCGACACGAGGGAGAGATGGATGGCGGTGCGTAGAAGATGGAGGCACGATCGCTTACGTTATGTGAAATAAAGTTAATCAGTTGGGTTTGTTACCTAGTTGTCTCCCTTGGCATTAAGAAAAGACACTACAGCAGTCATGCCATGTGCCGTCTACCACTGCAAAAACAAGTTTTCGTGATGTGGTAGAAAAATCCTTTCTCCGCTTCCCGAAGACCGAACAAATGTGAATAATTAAGTTACTGCAGCATTCAAATTAAACTGGAAGATCTATCCAAGTCTGGCTTCAAAATCGTCACAGACGCCTCAACAGACGATTATGACAACTCCACGGAGATCGCGGTGAACTTCACGGACGACAGACCAGATGCACAACTGAACACCCAGCCCTATGTAGCCGGGTGGGCAGCCAGTCAGATCTGTCATTGTAATTGCCAAGTTCAGCTGCAATCAGTAACATGGAACACCTCGAAAGACATTCTGTTGAAGAACAAGAAATATTCGCATGCGAAAATGACACCACCTTCCAACCTAGCTCGTCACCTAGCCGGTAACATCAGCCGTGCCTCCGACGTACATTTCACCGATATATTGCGCCAGACAAGAGTTTAGCTGAAGGCGCACTTGAGGCCGCTGATCGACACTCGAAACGAAGGCACGGTCCGCAAAGATTGCCTGGACACGTACGTCAACAAGTACTTGAGTATACCTTTGAACTGCTTCGTCGAGCGAGCAAGCATAAACCTGCCAAGGTCACTGGAAAAAGAATTGCGAAAGAAAAAAGGTCACACACTGCTAGCACGTAGCAGATTGCAGCGTGCGACTCTGATTTACCTGGCAGTGTGAGCTGGACTGCGTTAATCCTTTCCCCTGTTTTGTTTTTAGTTCCTACTCACGCCGCGAAAGCAAATAAACAAATCTGTAACGAGCGGCTGAAAAAAAGCGAAGCTCGTTTCTTTTTCGATTAGTTTCGTAGTGTTGCTTCCGCTTTGTTTGTTGCGGATTCGACACCGACGGCGACCACCGCTAATTTTCAATGCTCCTATCAACGCCCCGCGCGTGAGATAAGGAGGTGCTGCAACTTTCCATTTTTTTTTTCCTTTTTTTCCATAAGTTCTTTGCTGTGTGATTGATATCTTTGTATCATCTGCTAACTTGTTTGTTTTATTCGCCGTTGTTCGGCACTGTTCTCCATCTCTTTTTATTTTCGTCTGGGATGGGGATCCCATCTTCCCTGCAAAGTTCGGAAAGTGTTTGCACGGTCAACGGCAATTTTTCTCGTTACTTTTTGTTTTTGTTATGCTGCAGCGGCTGGTGCGCTTGCTCTGGTAATCTTAACATGTTGTTTGCGCGCGTCTAAATGATTACCTAATTAGGTAAGAAATTGTGACAACGTAGTTTGTAACGGATCAACAGTAAAGTTCGAGTAGCTGAACGCCTTTTTTCTGTTTTCCAGATGCGCTTCAAACGCGTGTGATAACCTGAAAGGCGTCTGAGGCCGCTAAATAAACTGCTCTATCTTTGTTTATGCGCACGTTGTTATTTGATTGTCGTTGCAGTTTCGATCAGTGGATTCCGCTTTGCAAGCAGACTGACCGTAATGGATTGTTTCAGCGAATGGGGTGACGAAACGGGGCTCGCAAAGCTCGAGGACGTCGCGGAGCCTATACTTTTCCATTGCGTCGTCTGCTCCCGTAGACTCCGAGTCCGCTTGAGGCGCCACTGTCGCGTTCGCCGCCGCACCCATGGGTTTTAGGAGCAGTTTCCAGTATTGGCGAAGCTATTCACGGCTGGTCAGGCAAAATGGCGGACGAAAGGAGGTCGTTTTCGTCGTTCAGCACGCGGACCACCATAAATTTCTTGCACTGCAGCGTAAAATCGGTGTAAAAGCAAAGCGATGTTTCGAGAGTAGAAACCTTCTAGTCAGTGCGTAGGAATGACCCGGCGGAAGCATAAAAATAATTAGTGGAAACGATGTTTGTTTTTATGCTGTCCACGAGAGCCAAGCAGCGATAGCAGACGACAGGGTCGAAACGACCTCGTCTCCTGAGCTCCTGGGTGTTGCCGTACGCGGCGTCGATTTCGCTGGGGTCGCCAATGTCGTATCTGCTTGTACTGCTTGCGAGTTCTTTCCCGCCTTCAGCGAAGGCGTCTCTGTCACCTCGACTCCCGCGACGATCCTTGCAGGTGGAGCGGAATCTGCTGCCCCCACGACGTCTGCTGACAGTTGAGATGCCTTCCCTGTCGATATCGCGGCAATGGTCTCATCCATTTCATCTTGGTCCACCAGGTTATCGACGTCCTGTGGTTCGATTGGAAGCCTCGTTTTTGCCGCGTACGTCTGGATGCAGTTGTCCTCCTCATGTCCAAAAGTACGGCACGTCCTGCACCACGGGGCGCGACACTGCTTGCGCATATGTTTTACCTTCTTGCACCGTAAGCACTAAGGTGGGCGACCTGGAACGGACACCAACGCTGGCATTCTGAGGATGTTGATTTGATGCGAGTTAGCGTCCACTGTGATACCTTCCCTGAGCACCATCGTGACTGTTCGCGTTGTGGACTCCACATTTTCAAAGACCCGTTGCCTCCACTTCTCGCGCAACGAATGATTTCATTTTGTCGTACGACTCGAACCTCTTTTGCAGAGCTTCGTCAGGAACGCAGACGGGGACCCAGTGAACTTTGTATGATTTTTACTCACATTCGGATCAATGACCAGGCAGGTCTTTCCTTTGACGATGAACACTGTAGTAGCTTCTCTCTCCTTTGCTGCCGCGTTGTGCAGGAAGAGCATCCAAACATGGTTGTAGCGGAAGACACCGAAGCCGGCCACGTCCTTCATGTAAACGACGTCCTTCAAAACGTCGCGAAAGTCTTCGATGCGATACTATCTTGCTGATGGGTCACCGTGTGGAAAAACTGAATTAAAACTTGGAGGACGCTTAAGCTTTGCCTTTAAGAATGGAACGCGATAGCGTTATCGGGCCCCGTTCGCATCACCTTCTCATTCGCGTCTCATGCTCTTCCTGCTAGTGAGCAGGAAGTGCGACGGACATGGCTTAGTCAGTACAATAAATAAAAACAAAAAGACATGGCCTAGTCAGTAGCGTGTCTGCCTCGCAACCGAATCCCGCCTAAAATTCTTCAATTTTTCTTTAAAGCAAATGTATTACGAAGTCATTTGAGAGATGTGGCGACCTTTAATTCGCATTACATTCCATGTTTTTTAATCAGTTTCATTCCACGCGTGACATCATGTTTCACGTGAGCGTTGTGGGTTGTTTGAAATGCACACGCGAGGTTATGTGACTGTGACGTCATGACCCTATCGACCAATCAGGATTTTCCCATCACGACGCCACCGACGCCGACGCCGGCTTTTCTGCGAATCGAGCTCCTTTACGCTATCGCGTTCAAAGATTTACGACCTGTTGGCAGCGTGTGCAGGAAGATACGGTAGTCCTGGGCAGTCAACGTTTCCGAAATACCTGTTGGAACCCGGCTAGGGTTAGCCGTATAGAACGCGCACCGCATGGAGCTCGTGATTCTTCGACCGTTCGCCTCGGCGTTCGAAAAAAGAATCTCGGCCAACGATCCCCCAACTCTAAAACCTCTTGATGCGTTTGTCTTACAAGTATAGCGTCAAATGCGCCAAAGCACGATACCTGGGGCTCTAATCTGGACACTTGGCAAAAACTTCGGCGAGAAATCCGGCGGCCGTGATTGGCCGGCGCCGCGCATGGCCTTGGCGCCGGTCAATCACGGCAATCGAATCCCTCGCCGACATTTTCGCCAAGTGTCTAGATTAGAGCCCTCGTGCCTTGTGAAGCACTTGGAAGCAAATGGCGGCGCAACACTGAAATGAGCGGCCCTTGGAAGCGAATGGTGGCGGAGCATCGCTTGTTGGCGGTATCTTGCGCGATCCCGCAACAATAGTTGGTGTCACTTGCAGGGGTTTCCCCAGGAATTGAAATTAGGGGGGGGGGGGGGGGGGGGGAGGGCCCAAAATTTTAGGGGACGGGGATTGATAATAGAGGAGTCGTTGCGAATTAAGGGGTTGCCTTCAGAAAAACAGGGGCGCGGTTTACACCCCCCCCCCCCCCTAGGGGGTGTGTAGGGAAATCACTGGGTACTTGTAAGAAACGCAGTCTGATTGTTATCAAGGGGCTTTAGTTCACTCTAATATGTTGCACATATTTTCTTAGATGGTGTATTGGCGGCTAGAACAGAAAGTTGTGGCGGCAGGTTCGCTCGCCAGCCTTCTCGAGCGAATAAGATATTCACAGCACCTGGCAGTCTAAAGACGAAGCTGTAAAAGTAGGCTCGAAACACTCGACGAAAATCGCCAATAGGGTGAATTAAGCACAAGACATGTGAACGACGAAACCTCCAATGGGTCGTACGACGTGTCACCAAGATGACCGAATACAATAGAAATCAGCGTAATCTGATTCGGTCATGACCTCCGAGGTTGCCGGTATGAATATATAAATACGCACACGAACGGTAGGATTGAACACGTACATTGCTTTGCGTACCAGGAATCTCGGACGTGACGATTCGGCCATCTACTGGAAATAACTAACAACCCGTCGGACGTTTTTTTTTTTTTTGTTCATGTGTCTGGCATTTAGGTGCAGACTCTCCGTGGTTCGCACCGATTGGAACGGATTGCTGTCACCTAATCACTACTGCGTGACGCACGCGAAAGGCTCTAGATGATCAGTTGTACTGCACTATACCAGACCCCGTTTTAGGGCAGACTAACTTCCCCTTGTCCAAACCTTCATACAACAATTCAATATTTTGATCGACATCTGCCGTGTGAGATCGAGAAATCACCGCATTTCCTGGGGGGACAAAAGGAATAAATGAATGCACACGGTTACCTTACTGGCTGCAACAAACTAGGCGCTTTAATTAAATATCTAGATGTTGAGCATGACATAAAAAAGCAACTTGTTTTACACCCTCCCCCCCCCCCCCTTTTTTTTTCTCTCTACCTCTCTCTCTTGCGGCAGCGGTTACTGGGAGAAGTTGGCTCGGCGACCCCCGCGCAAGTGGCCACGCGTCGGACCACTTTGTCTTCGCGTGTCGACATTCCGCCGGCTATTGCTCGCCTTTGCCCAGAAAGCAGCTCACCGCCTTGGGCTATTTCTCTTGTGCGTAGGCGGTCGTTGTTGCGAGGCCCGTGGGCAAGGAGGCCGGTGCCACCCCACGTTAGCTTGCTCTCTCCGTTCGCAACAGTTCCCATGGTTACGGGGCTTCCCGTTTATAAGATTGCGTCCCCCACAGGCAACCAAGCAACTACGCCGTTTCTAACGGAACGCGCAGGCTTGTTGCCAGTACGCCCCAACTGACGGAACGTAGAAAAAAAAAAAAAAACGAACACCACGATTATTTGTTTCCGTCGCTAAACAGTGTTTTCAAGGGCTTACTAAGTTTACAGTTCGTACTGATCTCAAATATACACCCTCGTAGGCCATTAAAAACGTTTGAAACGAACCACTTTTTCTATTCTGGCGAAATAAAAAGCTGAATCTTTAAATGAGCGGTGGTTCCAAACGTACGTGGGGCACTTTTTGGAAGGTTAAATTCCCTATCTCAAAGAGTGACGAAAAATCACCATAAGTGTTTGTACTCGGAGACGATACTCGGCAGGTGAGGTGACGCGAATAACATTTTTACGTGAACTTGGAGATACATTTTTAAGCGCACTATTTGCCAGAACAGTTAGAAAATAGGATTATACCGCATCTGAACACACGATACGTGATTTTATGCATGAGCACATCTTTACAGATGATACTCTTGTTAGGTGGAATGCTGCTAAGAAACGCTCCTAAAACGCTTATAAACCAAAGAGACGTGCGCATGTCGTAACAAATAAAAATTCTAATATATTCCCAAATACTTCATAAAAAGATACACATTCCACATAATTACAATAGCAGTCCACACATTCCGAACGAAGCAAGAAAATTCGCCGAAGACACTTAAGCCTGCTTACGTGTAGGAATGCGAAAGCATTATAGTCCCGTACGTTAAGGACGAGTGAAATGTTTTCGAGTAATGTTAAGTTGTTTCTTTCGATATTCAAGAGAGAGATAGAGAGAGAGAGAGATAGAGAGAGAGAGAGTGTGTGTGTGTGTGTGTGTGTGTGCGCGTGTTTTGCTAGAGCTGTTGTCCCCCGATGACATCACGCTCTCCCACCTGCGCAGGTGCGACGCCCTTGACGGCTCCACAGCTTCCATGACGAAGCATTTGCGTTGTTGTGCTTTCCTTGTGTTTTATTTCTTGGAGCGTCCGCTTGGACCTTGAGCGCCCCGCCGGCTACCGTGACGAAGCATCCGCGTTGTTGTGCTTTTCTTTGTGTTTTATTTCTGATGACATGCTTGATGACGTGCTTGATGAGGTTTTTTTTTTTATCTTCGGGCACAACGCCGCCGGCTTTTCGCGTAATGGGTCAAGTAAGGCTTTCACCTTAATAATGCGGGAAATCCTTAGCGTTTCTTCCAAGGGCAGCACAAATAGTCCGTGTCTTGGAAGTGCCGACTTACATCTCACACAATTTACTACTACCTCCCTGCGTTCCGAGACCCTCTCCTCCTCCCCCCCCCCTCCCCCCCCCCCCCCCAGGTGATCTTCATCGCGGCTAAATCACCCGTGTCACGTTTCCCACATCTCAGGCAGCGCAACCTATTTTAACTCCTCCTTCTCCCTCGTACTTGAGACTGGAACGACCTCCCCTCACTTATTGTAACCCAGACGGATCCCACCGCATTTCGCAACGCTCTTTGTTCACGTTTCTGTTAACCCCACTGTGCCGTTCTATTTGTTTGTTTGTGCTTACTGGCTTGCCATGCATCAATGTTTTCATCCCCTTATGCTCCATATGTACCCAGACTAATTTGTGTATTGCCGTTGCTCGTGGCGAAGCCACGTTGTTTGCAGCACCTTATGTATTCGCATATGTCGTTGTTACCGTTTTATGCACTCGTGTTATGTACCCCCCCCCCCCCCTTTATGTAATGCCCTCAACGAGGGCCTTAAATGGATGGTGAACCGAAATTCGGATTAAAAAAAAAAAACGATGCAGGAGGGACGCTACCATCCCTACAACACTACTCGTAAGGCGATATTTTCAAATGGACCGACCGTATTTTGGAAAAAGAAGTCGAGATGACCGGCTGGACGTGAAGATAACCCGTTTCCTCCTCTCTTCGCTTCGCCCCCTCAAGGCGGCGAGGCGGAGAAAACGCGAGGCCGTTCCCTCTCCTTCTCGGAAAAACATGACGTGAACATTTCTGTCAAAACGCCTCCTTTTTTGAAAATACGGTCATCCGTTCGAGATATCGTGTATGAGGGATGCTTTGGTGTTTGTAGCATCCCGTTGCACGCTTTGCAGCGTGTTTTGTGGAATCCAGATTTTGGTTCAGCATCCCTTTAAGGGTGTCCATTAAATTACCTTTTATATTTGTGCGATTAAACTGATGAGTATTGTAAAGAAGTCGCGAGGGCCCCCCTCCCCCCGGTGGTCCTTCCACGGCCGCGCGGGGGAGCGGGGAAGCGGCGCACCCCGCCTGGCTTGTTTCCTCTGCTTTCGACGGGTCACCGCGGTCCTTCTGAGCAGGAACCCCGAAGCAGAGGTTGACATTTAGGTCGCCCTCACTCACCTCACCCTCACAGCCATACTCTCCCTAAGCCCCTCACTCACCCTCACCCTCAAAGCCACACTCACCTTCAGCTCCTCACTCATCCTCATCCTCACAGTCACACTCACCTTCAGCCCTTCACTCACCCTCACTGAACTACACGATCCTCATTCCCCTCACGCACTCATGGCCCTCACGCCCCTCACGGCCCTCACGCACTCATTCCCTCACGCCCTCATGGCCCTCACGCCCCTCACGCACTCAGGGCCCTCACGCACTCACGCACTCACGCACTCATGGCCTCACGCCCCTCAGCACTCATACCACTCATACTTCGCCCAGCAACTTGATGTCGCAACACCAGCAACACGGGCCGCCCGCGATCACACGCAGAAACCAATGCTGCAATTGGCCATCATCATCATGAAATTTTATTTTTCTTGCACTATTTAGACACACAATATAAACATGTTTTTATGCATTTAAATCTCGTTGAGAATACTAACTCATCTTTCTGAAACAGTTTATTTCCTAAAACGATCAATTTCAAACCAGAACCAAGTCTTTAGTTGTCATCATCACCGGCGCGAGGTATCACGTGAAAATATCGCGTTCCTGATTGGCTGCAGACGCTTCGAACAGGATTCGAATTGCTCCGAGTTGCTCGCTTGTTTCGAGCCGGACCCGATCTCAGCAATTCGTGCCGATCTAGGGAAAGCTAGGGAAGAAACCCGCCAGCAACACCAAAATTGCTGAGAAAGTTGATCCGTCTGAAGCGGACCTCACGCACTCACCGCCCTCACACCCTCACGCACTCATGGCCCTCACACCCCTCACGCACTCACCGCCCTCACGGCCCCTCACGCACTCATACCCCTCACGCACTAGGCACTCATGACCCTCACTCCATCAACACACTCACACACTCACCGCCATCACGCCCCTCACGCACTCACCGCCCTCACGGCCCTCGCGCACTCAGGCCCTCACGCCACTCACGCACTCACCGCCCTCACGCCCTCATGGCCCTCACGCCCATCACGCACTCACCGCCCTCACACACCACGGTCCTCACAGCCCTCACGGCCCTCACTCACCCTCACACTCATGAATTTCCCTGGTTTAGAAACTCATTCACCCTCACCTCACCTGTGAAGATGTGGGTGATTGAGGTGAGTGAGGGCCCTCTTGAGTGAGCTTTGCCGAGGTATGCCCCGAAGACGTCCTCTCGTTCGCGAAGGGGGGGGGGGGGGGGGTTTTGCATGTGCACGTGTTTTGTTGTGTGCTCCAGCGTCCCACAATGACGATCAAATCCGGACAGGAGCTCTGGCATGGCGCCAGTCCGTCTGGAACCCAAAGCTGTGCCAATGTTACGGAGCTGTCAGCCGTGGCCGTTGCAAACTTGATGTACGGCCGAGTCGGCCCCCAGCCGACCATGGAGGGTTGACGCCACGTGACCTCAACAGGGTTTGAAACTATTGGTTTGAAACTTCCACTGAAGGCGAGGGAGTGAGTGCCTTCAAAAGCCACGGACGGGGCGAGGGAGGGTGATTTTGACAAAATGCGGACATTCTTTTAAACCTGTTCGATGCCAACATGCCAACGTCCCCTACTTTGTACAAATGTGCATAGTTCGTAAAATAAATTGGCTCGCCAAAGAACTCGCCAAGTCTTCACCGCCTCCTGAAAACTTCAACGACCGTCAGCATGCCAAAGTTTGCAGGCCCAAAGTCCAAACGTTACAAACGAACTACACTAGTATCGTATGACTATTGCGAATTATAGCCAGGAAGCACTCAATAAAAGGTTAGCAACACGCGGTACACTTGCAGGCTTAA